>JAPFBL010000077.1:600000-777500 GCA_026182355.1 Hermatobates lingyangjiaoensis | reverse complement strand
ACATAAATAGTTTATTATATAAAAGGCTATAGAACAACGAATTATATCAATGAATTATCATTAGAAAGAGGAAGAAACGCTAAGCCTCCAGAAGAGATAACAATTGACAAAATCTTTTGTGTGCATACTTAGTGAGTCATTCCCTTTCTAATGATGAGTAAATAGCACACAATAAATGCTTGGACACCTAGTGAGATAATTGAATTAATTATATAATTCAGAACATTGACCCTAATAGGGGTAAAAGGCTCCCAAGTTTACTATTCTGGTCAACACCAGCTTCTTAAAGGTTCTTAAGAACTTTCGCTACTACAGGAATAATTTACAGACTCAGTTATCAAATAAGGCAGAAATAATCACTCTTTACTAAAACAGTAGTATACTTTTAGTATTTACCAACCCACAAATTTGAGAGAAGACATGGAGAGGTGGGGTACTACCTTACGCAATTTCTCAGCGGACATGTGTACATCCGCGGCTACCTATACAATATAAGAAAACACGAGACTCCCGAGTGCCTGTATTGCTCAGCAATAGATGATGTGGAGCACACATTCTTTTTATGTAAGAAATGGAATGGATAGAGAAGTGATTTTTTTGAAGAAAATTGGTATATTTTCAACAGAAACCATCATAACCAAAATGATAGAGAGGGCTGATGTATGGAAAATACATTGACGGCCTAGTCAAAAGTATTCTCTCTACAAAAAAGAGGGACTTAGAAGGGAATGACTAATTTTAAATCCAAGGATGCCTTTCGTAAGGTAATGAATGGCTCAGTCTGAAGTAATGTGGGATACAGTTCCAGGCTAGTGTCCAAGAAGAAAAGGGGGTGTTTTAGTTGGTAGTCTGGTTTACTGGGAGCCCAGCACAATGTGCGTAAATGCATTTCACCTTCTTACCCCCCCCCCCCCCCCAAAAAAAAACCATACATTTACTGCTTTTCAATACTAATAATAAATTCCCTATCAGCAAAGTGGAACAGATACAACTCCAAAACACATACGGTATTCTAAGTAACCACAATATCAGTATCCAATAAAAAAAAAAACTTTGTATCTGTGACTAAAAAACCTCCGAAAATTATTCGATAAAAACAACCTATATATTTTTTTCATTTTCCTTTTTTCAAGTTTTAACACCATTACCAATACAAAGATTACAACAATTTTGTAGTTCACACTAAATATTTCCCAATAGATGTATAGGAAAGTCTGAAATCACATGAGTAATTCAATTTTCTAATGAACTATGTTTGGTTTCATAAACCAAAGATTTTAAAATAAAAAAAATAATGCCATTAAAAAAGTAATTACTGGAAGTCAGTTGGCAAATGTTTTCCGTGAACTGAAATTTTGTTTTAATTTTTTCATTGCTTATGATGACTGTCATGAAACATAAAAAGAAAGTACAGGTTTTCTGTTTTCTGATATTTTTGAAAGTTTTTATTTGCCATAAATACTTACGAAATCGTACTTTTTTTAAAAGGGCAAACTCCGTCGTAATGAAAAATATTCAATAGAAAATTGTACTGAGAATGAAATCCTATGTATGATATAACTTTGGCAAATGAGACAGCTAATATTGTTATCACTACATCCAGATTGGAGTGATAACAGAATGTTTGGTATTAGTTTATTCATATCGTCATTTTTTCAGAATTTTCTTTTTATCTGAGTTGTTCTTTTCAAATAAAAGAAAGGGAGAGCCTAATTTATGCTTTATATTAACATATCATTCAGTTAATGATAAGAGATTACTCTTTTCAGATATAAAATACTGCTGACATCATCAAATAAAAAAATAATAATTTTTAAAAGAGAGTAAAAATGTTTAGATTATATACGATATTTCTTTTTTATGTTTAAAATACTATTGAATTAAGTGAGGAGAAAATATTTTTGAAATGGCCCCCATTGGAAGAGATAACATTAGGGATAAATGGGAAAGGAGATGCATGGGTGGTGGGGAATTTAACGGTATGCAAATCAGGAGGAAGCAAGCGTTTGGCACTGAGATGAATAGACGAGACTGATAAGGTGGTAAATTAGGCAGCACACCTGAAGCTAAATCTCTTTCTGACACGGCCCTTAACGACCTTTATGAATCATCGCACAGCGTCAACCACCTTTCTGACGTGCACATCTCTTTTTAATGCTTCCATTGGACAATGCATGCTTTTTACAAAAGGAAACAACTTTACCTTCTGTAAAGGTGAAAGAACTTCGTTACCTCAGATTTAAATAATATATCACAATGAAAATACCATACATATATAGAATAAACATATATATCATATTAGTCGGTTATTAGGCTCAACTCAAACTTTAAAAGTTAATATTTCAGTTGTATTTAAAACGATTATCATTGAAAAAAAAATCGTTAATTTTTCATAAAAATATGAAAATTTTAATATAAAAACAATGAACTATTAAAAAATCAAAGATCAAAATGAATAACTCTAGAAATTAAAACTTTTTAATTTAAAGTTCTCATGTAATAGTTTACTGCTTCTAATTAATTGCCACTCAAGATTAACTCCCTTCCTGATGAAAATAGATGTCAAAAAATTGAAGTCAGTCAGTCTTGACAATATTTTTTACCATAAAGAATGTTCAATTCTTGGCTGATTATATATATATATATATATATATATATATATATATATATATATATATATATATAAACTAGAATTTAAAAAGAACACATAGAAAGGAAATCACTGAACTCACTACTATATTTCGATGTCCTCGTCTTCAGGAAAAGAAGTGAATCGCTCCAAAGGCTGATAACGACTCCTTTATCTACGATTGATTATTGATTATCTACGATATATATATATATATATATATATATATATATATATATAAGCTAAGCCTACGTATGAATGATCACAGGTCATCCGTTGGCAAACGCAGTGACCTTCTCGTTGCTACTCATGCCAGTTCTCACGGATTCAGTTTTAATGACTGTTTCCGTGTACAGGTCCTGAGGCAGATTGATCAGACTAATTCGAAAGTTACTCTGAGAGCTTCAGAAGAAGCACTTATTAGTCTTCTGGGCGGTAGATCGGCTCCTGGGCTTAACCTCAATCGTTGATTTTTTTTTTTTTTTTTAAAGTTGTTGTCAGCTTTAATTTTATTTTAGTTAAATGTTTTCATTTTTTAATTTTTATTTGGCTTTTATCTCTTTATCTTCCCTGTCTACCTTTCCTCCGAAAGTTGGCTACACTGTTTGAGTGCTTCAGTTCGACGCCAAGTCAGTCGTTATCAGCCTTTGGAGCGATTCACTTCTTTTCCTGAAGACGAGGACATCGAAATATAGTAGTGAGTTCAGTGGTTTCCTTTCTATGTGTTCTTTTTTAAATTGTAGTTTATATATATATATATATATATATATATATATATATATATAAAATTCAATAATATATCAACCTTTGGATAGAATAGGTGTATAATAAAATCGGGATTCGGTCAATTTTCCAGGATCAAAATCAAACTCTCAATGCCGACGTTTCGGTTTTATTTAAAACCTTTTTCATAGGCCTACAAACAAAGGATGACAAGAAATCATATATAAACATCAACATATATCTAACATCAAAATGGAATATTACAATTGTGAAAAAACAAAAATATATATACAAGTAGAAGTAATAGAAAAGCAATAAATATTTTTATGAACTTACAGAAGTCAGAATTTTTGAATTAGAAAAATGATGAAATTTACATTATATAAAATGAAGTAACAATAGATAGTTAGTGAACTAACATCTTAACTGGTCAAGTGTTAACCGAACAGTGTTCGGTTTACATGTAATTGTAATCAGTTAGTCTGGTCCAAGTTTTTGACCAGTTAAGATGTTAGTTCACTAACTATCTATTGTTACTTCATTTTATATAATGTAAATTTCATCATTTTTCTAATTCAAAAATTCTGACTTCTGTAAGTTCATAAAAATATTTATTGCTTTTCTATTACTTCTACTTGTATATATATTTTTGTTTTTTCACAATTGTAATATTCCATTTTGATGTTAGTTATATGTTGATGTTTATATATGATTTCTTGTCATCCTTTGTTTGTAGGCCTATGAAAAAGGTTTTAAATAAAACCGAAACGTCGGCATTGAGAGTTTGATTTTGATCCTGGAAAATTGACCGAATCCCGATTTTATTATACATATATATATATAATAAATAATAATAATAATAATAATAAAATAATAAATTTAGCTATGAAAAGTCGGTGTTATTAAGAAATATTATCAAAGAATATAATGACTGTTCAAACTTGACTCAGTCCTAACAAGGGCAATGACCTCTTTTAAGTGTTTTTTACTTCTTCTTACTACACTACTTTGTTTACTAAAGCATTTTCCCTCAACTATTGACCTTTCCTGCACTTTACACCCTTTTAAAATACCTTTCTCCCCTCCTACTCTTCTCAACCACGCACTATGATGTTTCTGCATTTTGTGTTTTAGTTGCGTCTTTGACTCTGACGAAAACCTCTTGTTACGGTTGAAAGAACTTAATCATTCTTCCCATTCCTTATTGTCGTTTTGAACATTGATTGTTTTTTCACGTGTGAAAATGACACCAAACTTAGGTTATACTTCTTTCTTAACATGTTTCTCAATTTTTCTAAATCTCTTTCTGACACGGCCCTTATTCTAATAACAATAACAATTCTTAAACTGATAACAATTCAAAAGTCACTCTGAGGGCTTCAGAAGAAGCTTTTATTAGTCTTCTGGGAAGTATATCTGCTCTTGGGCTTAACCTCAATCGTAGATTAATCCTTTTATTTATTTTAGTCTCTTAGGAGGATTTTTTCTTTTTTTTAAAATTTTAATTTTGTTTGGGTGTTTTCACCTGAGCTAATAGTTTTTGTTTTCATTCGTTATAATTTATTTTGCTTTTATTTCTTTATCTATCCTTGCCTCCTTCCTCCCCCTCAGTAAGTTGGCTGCGCTGTTCTGTGCTCCCTCAAGACCACTAGCCAGTCGTTGTCTGCCTGCGGAGCGACTCGTTTCTATCCTCCTGATGACGAAGACATCGAAATATAGTAGTGAGTTTCTGTTTCATTTCTGAGTGTTCTTTGTATCAATACAGTTTATTTAGTTCGTGGAATCGTTTCATTTATTTGGTTCGTATATATATATATATATATATATATATATATATATATAAAGATTTCACATAAACACGTGAAATAACAATCAATGATCAAACCACAATAAGAAATGGGAAAACAAGACTGAGATCTTTCAACCGTAACAAGCGGTCTTCATCTGATGGTTATTTATGTTACATTATCAGCACACTTTCCAAGGTAAAACTAATTTCCTTTTGTTTAATATTTTGAAATAGATGTGTACTTAACAACTCTGATTGTAAAATAACCTTTTGTACGTATGTGTTGTTCTTGGTTGTATATTGTTTTGGTAAATGTATTATAGTTCTTACTCTAATTATAGCCCCGAAGATTATGTACAAATATATCGAAACGTATATGACCTAGCTCTCAAAAAACAAAACCTACCACATACTATATATATATATATATATATATATATATATAGTTCAATATAAACAAAGAAACATAGAGAAATCAGAAGAACACACTTACAGTCTCTAATTTTCGGTTTGAACCGTCTTCAGGAGAGATAAGAGAGGGAAACCAAGCGCACTGGATCAGAGACGGTTTCCCTCTCTTATCTCTCCTGAAGACGGTTCAAACCGAAAATTAGAGACTGTAAGTGTGTTCTTCTGATTTCTCTATGTTTCTTTGTTTATATTGAACTATATTTGTCCGTTTTGGATCGTATTTCCAACGAAAAAAAGTGTATATATATATATATATATGCTTTTAAAAACTGGATGTCTGTTTCCACTTGAAAAAAGCATGTATTGAAGAAGGACTGCTCCCAACTTTTACAAATATATATATATATATATATATACGAGTTCGAGATTAATAAAGAGCAACACACAAAGTAGGGAAACACTTACAGACTCAAATTTTCGGGTAATCCGTCTTCAGGAGAAAAGAGAATGGGAGACCAAGCTCGTTGTAGATGCAACGGCAAGTAACCCACGGCAAGTAACTACTGCAACGGTTACTTGCCGTTGCGTCTACAACGTGCTTGGTCTCCCATTCTCTTTTCTCCTGAAGACGGATTACCCGAAAATTTGAGTCTGTAAGTGTGTTTCCCTACTTTGTGTGCTGCTCTTTGTTAATCTCGAACTCGTATTGTGTCCAGTTTGGATCGAATTTCGTTTTATCAGTGAATATATATGTATATATATATTTGTAAAAGTTGAAAGCAGTCCTTCATTTAAACATATACTCGTAGATACAAGCTAAATATGGGGCGTTATTTAACAATATATATATCTCAAGTTACTCTGAAGGTCAGTAGCAAGTCGCTTCTCAACACGAGTACTTCGCACTTCTTCTCGATGACGACGGATGTTGAAATATCGAAGAGAGTTCTGTAATGACTTTCTGTGTTCTTTCCTATGTGTTAAAGTTTTTATATATAAATATATATCTAATTTTAGTTACATCAAAACACCTATGATGTATAGGTGTCAACATATCTTAGTTTGAAGATTTTATGCTGTACTTATAACATAAGAATTTCTTTGATAACAACTGCATTAACATCAGCATATTCTTCAACGGGAGGTTAGGAAAAAAAGAATTGAATTAAAGTAGAAATTTGAAAGGAATTGCTCAAGTCCATCGTAGTAGAGAATAAATCAAAAATGGTAATGAGAGGGCGCAAGACGCTGCTTCAAGCCCACTGTTTTTAATTTCTCCCTCAGGGGTTTTATCTAAACCCCCCCACTAACGCTCGCCGCTAAAACGAAGCAAAATAATATACAGACTGGTCTTATTTACGGCATATTTATTGTAATACCTGTGCGTAAATCAGTTTTATTGTAGATGCTTTTTAAGCTACCTTTTCACATAAATCAAAGGAACTTGTTGAGGAATTAATCCGACACAGTGAAGGAAAACTCGTAAAAAAAAAAGAAACCTTTTATTGGAATGATACAATTCACTTATGTCTTTAACATAAAGAAATTATATACTTACATAACTTTTTTTTTAGGTTGGTTGAGCATTGCGGTCATGGCTAACTATTCCAGTGTATGGAAATATACACTTCATTAGAGTGGCTGTTCCAACCAATTCATTTTACCTCATCCTCAAAAAACAAAATAACACTTTGGACTCTTTTCTTTATCTACTAATTTAAGGTGAATTAATTTTGTCTCCCAAATAATAGGTTATTATTAAATTCCACTAATCAAAGAAATTACTGTCGACTTACAAGCATCTAAAAGAGTGTTTTATCATTTGGAACTTAAAATATTAGTTGTATATACATTATATTTTTTCAATTATTGTTAACCTAGTTGATTAAAGCATTTAGAATTCTTGGTAACCTTGATGTGTTTAATGATCCTATAATGGAAGAAGACTTCATCTGTTTAATTTTTATAGGATCATTAAACACATTCAGGGTTACCAACAATTCCAGAGACTTCAATCAACCAGGTTAACAAGTATTTATTATTTTTTACTTCACCTGCTCTCTGACGATGTATTGACGAAAGGCCTTAGAGCATTGTTTCCAAATTATGTTCACTGTGGTAAATTAATCCATATATGTGTATAACAAGATTTCACATAAACACGTGAAATAACAATCAATGATCAAACCACGATATGAAATGGCTAAAGGAAGCTAAGATCTTTCAACCGTAACAAGCGGTTTTCGTCAGAGTCAAAAACCCAACTGACGAAGACCGCTTGTTACGGTTGAATGATTTTAGTCTATTTTTCCTGTTTCATATAGTGGTTTGATCACATATAAATACTCTGACGAAGACCGTTTGTTACGGTTGAAAGATCTTAGTCTTGTTTATGTGAAATCTTTATATATGTATATATATATATATATATATATATTTAAGAAATAAGAAGTTAATGAAATTAAAATATAATGCTCCGAGAAGTTTAGTTCCAGCAACGATTAGAAAAGTAAATAAATAAATACATATTAAGTCATTGTGTTTAGAGTTCATGAAATTCGGCAGCCCTGGTTATATATACCCTTACTGTATAAACCAATTCTCAACCTGTTTGGCACTTATATCAATTCAGATTCAATCTAGTTATATAAATAAATAAGCGATATTGTTGATTACATTTTTTTTAGAGAGTCATCAAAACTTCCTAACCATAATTAGTTAAAAGATTCGTACCTAAGACTCCATAGTTAAGGGATAATGTCTTTAGTCAAAGATAATATAAAGCCAAAGAGGTCAAATACAGGAATGAAAGATTGTGTGGGACATTAACCACAAGACTTAGGAATTAAAGAGTGGTTGCTCACACTAACCACAAGACTTAGGGATTAAAGAGTGGTTGCTCACACTAACCACAAGACTTAGGGATTAAGAGTGGTTGCTGACACTAACCACAAGACTTAGGGATTAAGAGTGGTTGCTGACACTAACCACAAGACTTAGGGATTAAAGAGTTGTTGCTGACACTAACCACAAGACTTAGGGATTAAAGAGTGGTTGCTCACACTAACCACAAGACTTAGGAATTAAAGAGTGGTTGCTCACACTAACCACAAGACATAGGAATTAAAGAGTGGTTGCTCACACTAACCACAAGACATAGGAATTAAAGAGTGGTTGCTCACACTAACCACAAGACTTAGGGATTAAAGAGTGGTTGCTGACACTAACCACAAGACTTAGGGATTAAGAGTGATTGCTGACACTAACCACAAGACTTAGGAATTAAAGAGTGGTTGCTGACACGAACCACAAGACTTAGGAATTAAAGAGTGGTTGCTCACACTAACCACAAGACATAGGAATTAAAGAGTGGTTGCTCACACTAACCACAAGACATAGGAATTAAAGAGTGGTTGCTGACACTAACCACGAGACTATAGCTATCTGAACCCAGGGCTGTACTGTTAAGGCAAGTCTTCTTAGGGAGAATGCCAAAGAGATCGTTAAGAGGAACCATACAGTAGTTAGGATATTAAATAAGAAGAATTCATTTTGACGGAGCTGGAAATGCAAACATCCAATTAGGTTAGGTTATGACCAAGGGACAAACACAGACCCGCTTCACGGAGTTAACAATGTGGTTCAAATATCCAACTTTATTATTATCATGATCCTGATGAATACCAAGAACTTGTTCACTCATGCTCAAGTTTTAATCAGTAATAACTTTTGTACACCAGTATCGTTCAACGATTTTTACTCAAATCATACTTAAACATGTCTTTCATCCATTTCAGTAACGGGACAGATTCGTTGGATTATTTTTAATGAATTTCAAATGCATTTGAAACAAGTTAAGAACACTGAAATTTATATGAATCCACTGAGTATCAGAGGCACAGCTAGTGTTAGGATGGTGAAGGGTTAAGGGGTGCACGCCCCGGGCGGCACTTTACTATGGGTGGGGGTGGGGGGTTAATCCCTATCGTTGATTTAATAATAAGAGGAAAAGAGAAAATAAAACTCCACAAAAACAGTAAAGCAGAAAATACTATTGTTAAAGCAAGTACCTATTGCATCTGCGTAAATTATAAATCCACATACTTTTCAGTCTCCTCATTTATTAACATATGCACAACTGCAGATATCTAGAAGCTGCTTGGATGATCAAATTCAGTTCTTTGTCAATGCATTCAAATATGCAGTAAATATGAGCATTCAAAAGAGACATAGCGACACCTTTAAACTGGAGAAAAAAGGTGGACATACAATGTAAATAATAGTGTAAACATTCTAAAGAATCAAAATAACTATAAGATACCCATATGTAGTAAAAATAACATTATTTAACGATAAAACCGATAAAAAATCATCGTCCAAACCAGACTAAGTTCTTTCAACCGTAACAAGCTGTCTTTGTCAGAGTCAAATCTTAACTGAATCTCAACTGCCATTGTAACAACTTCACTACTTAACATTAATATTTTTCAATACTATCCCCAAATGCAACAATTAAGCGCAAGCAAAAAATGGGAAGAAATTGCAATAATCAATACCTATATAAGTGTAAGATTTTATCCAAACTAATGCGTTTGCCAGTATCACATATATTGCAGAATATTAAAGCATTAATAACTTTCTATATTCGACTAATAAGAATATAAAATCAGAGAACTAAGACAAAAGTTCCTCAAAGAACAATTTTTTAGCCTCAAAGTTTGAGTGATCTCTGAGGGATGACGTCCTCAGATTTATTCACCTTTCGCGTGAAGAAATCGATCGCCAGAGTGGGTATTGAACCCGGGACCCACTAGTCCAGAGACGAGTACGTTGACATTGGGCTAACCTGGCCCCCTACTTAATCCAAAGATTGCCGGATAAGCCATTTTGCCTGATTAGCTGAACCAAGCTAACTCAATTAGTCACTATGTGTCGATCTTTAAAGGCTGTTTCACTTTTCACAGTAGTCTCACGTGTCCTTTTCCAGTCTCAGTTCTTCATGCAATTCTTCTCTCAGTATTTCCAGAAAAACACCCGACAGAACGTCATATTCACTTTAACGAACTTAAACCACCTCATGTTTACTTCAGATAAGTTCTAACTTTAGTAGGTTTTATTATTTTTATTTTCACCATGAATTCAAAAAAGAATTTTTTTTTCAATTATTTTTCATTTTCTTCAAGCCATTAACCTTTGACAACTTAACACAGTATAATTCATATAAATATGTTATACACGCAAAATAAGTATTTCTCATAATTCAATCTTTTATACTATTTACAATGTTAAGTTTTTATGCTATATCGTACCCCTATTAATTACAAAAAAATACAACAAAAATCTATCTCAACAGTAATCACAGAACATACTTTGCGTACCCGAAAAAAATATTTAATTATGACACAACATATTACACATAATAGTATGGCTTGCTTATTAACAAAGTCCCAAGCGTTACATGAATGAATACAAACGATTTGGAACCCAAATATTTTTGATACTACATCATTGATGACTGGTTACCCAGCAGTTACAACTTTTTCAGATTAATTTAAAGTAATTGAAGTTTATCTTTAAAAAATCCAAAGTTTAATTACAATAGTCCAAGTTTAATTTAAAGTAAGTACTGTTCATCCACATTACTGTAGTTTTATAACTGACCAAATTTAATATAAAATAATATAATTAAATGAAAACATTGTCTGAATTACTTTTTTCACTTTTGTAATAAAAATAGTTTATTTACTTTGACTTCCATATTTCTATAACCTTGGTGATTAAAAAAAAAAACAATATTGTACATGCGTGCATATAACTTTTTAAATAGCATCAGTATGAATTTTTAAGAAATATTTCATTTCTTCACATTTTTTAGTTTTTAGATTAAAAATAGCTGCATATTTAGCTGATATTATTTCAGGTAATATTCAAAGAACGAAGTGATAAAAAAGATGAAAATATGAGAATCAAAGTAAGTAAAACATTGTCATCATAACAATGAAGCAAACAACTCATATAAAATTGTTCATTAAATTTTATTATTTTATATTAAATTTAGTCGTTTAATAAGCTTTATCATGGTGGATTTACCATAATTTAACTTAAACTTGGATTATTGTAAATTAAACTTGAATTATTTTAAATTTAACTTGAATTATTTTAAATTAAACATGGATTATGTTAAATTAAACTAGGCTTATTTGAAGTTCATTTTTATTAATTTATGTTATGCTTGGGTTATTTTAAATTACTTGGATTATTTCAGATTAACCCAAATAATTGTAGTTGTAGTGTTAAATATAGATAAATTGGTTAGAAAGGATAGAAATTTCATCACTCTGTTACAAGGATAAATAAATGTATGCAGACTTGTTCTTATGTATCTCAATACATGGGCTGTCAGATACACTAGTACATCTAAGGGTCACCTTACTCAACCAGCACATAGCATATTATATAACATAAGAATAGTGTAATCATGTTTTTTTTTATTGCTTAAACCAAGCCCCTAGCGCGTGATTTCAAATATCAGCCGTTTGCCGGCTTTTTGTTTGATCGGTAATTCTAGAGATTCTACATTGGGAGTCCTAAAGTTTGCTTAACTCAAGTGCATTTCGAGTAGGGATCTTTAACAAGTATTTGACATCGAACAGGCTCGGGACCGACGGCTTAACGTCCTCTCCGAGGGACGATGTACACAGATTTATTCACTTCCCTCGTTAATACGATGGTACCATAGCAGCCCAGAGATGAGTGCGTTAACCACTGAGCTAACCTGGCTCCCTACTGTATTCATTACTTCTCTTTAATTAAAACCCAATAAATTTAATTGCCATGAAAAATAATATACAACAAGTATAACAATCATACCTGATATTTCAATCTGATAGCAACAAATTACCTGAAACAAAAAAAAAATTGTTAAAAGATATAAAGATATATTTGTTAAAAAAAAATAAATGCATTTTTAACAGCAATAGATACTACATTACAGATCACACATGTATATCAATTAAATTTACATGTAATTTGAATTAAAGATGAATATTTTTGATGTATTTAGAATTGGGAGAGAGTTTCAACTTCTGCATTAGTCCCTGCTTTGAAATGAATAAAGTTTTCAACCCTAATAAATTAGTATTATCCTATTCTGTAAAAACGGTAAGGATTATTAAAGGGTGTCTTTTATTTATCTTAGTGGGACAAATAAAAATTACGTCAAAAATGTATAACCTTAATGAGAAGTCAAAATATTGAAAACAAAATATAGTCAAGAAAATACTAACTGGAACTCACTTTTGTTTTTTTAATACTTGTTAAAATACAAAAATACCCAAAACTTCAAAATCCCTTGAAAGCTTTTGTGATTATTGTTCTCTCAATCTTATTTTCTCTCTCTCTCTCTCTCTCTCTTTCTCTCTCTCCCTCTAAATATTAATATATATACATATATTATATATATATATATATTATATATATATACTCTAATTTTCGATTTGAACCATCTGCAGTAGAGATAAGAGAGGGAAACAAATCGCACTGGTTCAGAGACGGTTGGAGTCTTTTGATTTCTCTATGTTTCTTTGTCTATATTGAACTATATTCGTCCATTTTGGATCGTATTTCCACCGAAAAAGTATATATATATATATATATATATATATATATATATCATTAAACTGTACTGCAGCTTCCACGTTCACGATTTTTATGCTTGCGTCCTCAAGTTCCCTTCCTATTTCCGTTGAGTAGAGGAAAGTTCCCTGTATTCAATAGGAACACATCAAATACAGTATTGGCAAATTTAGTTACTGTCCTTTCAAAGTAAATTTAACACTTAAATACTAAATACAAACTTTTGATTCAGTACTAGTTATCTGTATTACCTTTTCCAATACTCCACAAATCACGAGGGTTTTGATATATGTTAATATTAGTACACAATTATACTATAAAGTACAAACTTACAAATGTATACAGTGATCCGAAGGAGGGGAAAAAAGTGTATCTTTAGATAGAAAGTCCATAAAAATACTCATACCAATTCTACAATGCAAGAAGACACACTATCAACGGGATTCATTTCCATTAAGAGAACATCAACAACATATAGGTAAAATATCATTGAGGAACATCAGGCGGTGCGGAAACAGAATTTCCTACACACCTCAACCATGTGTACACATTTAGACATCATTGTAGAAATATCAAAAATGGAACCAATTGAACTAAAAATTTGTAAATATTTGAACATTTAAAACTGATTTTTTTTAACTTACTACACTTTATTACAGAAATGGACAACAACACTCAGTAGATTAGTAAACAATCTGATATCAGATCTCTTCTAATGTAGTATGAATTGCAACAAATGTGTTATCATGGGTAATGATTCAATACAAATAAACATATAGCTGACGATGGGCTTAATACATACCTACCAGGTTATACCAACTATGAAAATATAACTATAGTAATATTGTACTTAGAATAGGATTAAAAGAATTTTTTTTAAATTATTTTTCATTTTCTTCAAGCCACTAACCTTTGACCACTTGACACAGTATAATTCATATAGGTATGTTATACACGCAAAATATTGTCCGTGTATATGTCACTTTTAACAGCAATAAAAGTGACATATGAAAAATATGCGTTTATATATATATGAACAAAAAAAGCAGATATGAGTGTCATATGAATTGAAACTAATTAATGTATGTATGTATATAATGCATCATTTAAATAAATTTTCTATATTATAATGGCAAAAATAAGGCCAGTTCCTATCTACAAGTTTATTGAGAAAATTTTAATAATTAATTACTATAACGTAGTGGATTTATTTTACATTTTTTATTTATATTTTAAGGTACAATAACTTATTTTGAAAACTTCAAAGTAAGTATGGCCTTAAGCCAAGACCAGCTTATCGTAAATCTGGTACTGCCTCTAATATTAGTATAGACTATATTTCTCACTTGAAACTAATTTAGAGCTTTTTGATTTCTAGATAAGAAGGTGCGTTGTAGTTGGCAAAGAAATGCAATCATCAATAATGCTGCCCCTACGAAAAGAGAATGCCAGGTTATGTCTAAGATATTATGAAAGAGCTTTGGCCAACTCACCACTTTCGGGTAAATGGGGGTGCTATGTAAACTTGTAGCGGAGAAATATTACCTGGCAAAACTTTTACCAAATAGAATAGTAAATTAGTCTGAAACAGGAAACCCCACAAGAAGAAAAAGATGCCATAAAATGCAACTATAACAAAGAATTTTAGGTCCTTTAGGTCCTAAACTTACCTAAAAAGAAGAAAATAATCTTGTAACCTAAAAGTTTTTTTTATTATAATTTTTAAATATATCTCACAAAAGTATTATTTACCTGTTTTTTAAATGTAATTTAAAGTATAACTGTGCAATTTATACAGATCTCATACTCATACAATGCGATTATTATTTATGTGTAAATATCAATTTTGTAATTCAGACACAAATTAATATATTTATAAAACTAAATTACTCACTACAAATAACATAAACTCAAACTATAGTAATAATGGCGAATATACTTTCCCTGGTAGATATACTCTCCCAATGAAGGGTTGCTGTGTAGCAAGAAACATTATCCATAAACATAAGTTTTAGTTAATAAGTATTAAGTCATTAGTTGACACTAAAAAAAGTGTCAAACATTGTTCAAAGGAAAGTTGCTGCAATATATGACTGGCTACCTCTGCAGTATATAAATTATCGGTAAAACCCTGGACAAACGATTTCATTGGTTCATTTGATTATACAAAGCTGTCAGAGATGAATGGTTCAATACTGAGGAAATAAATAGAAAACAAACAAATGAAATTCGCATGGGCTCAATAGTAAAATGACGACACTATGAATATAATAAAATATAATAACAATATTTCAAAATAAACACGCGAAAGAACAATCAACGTTAAAACCGTAAAAAGAAATGAGAAAAAATACTAAGATCAAGTGGTCTTTGTCTACGAGTCAAATCCCATCAGGTATTTCTTTTCATTCCCCATGTGCTTTGAACGTTTTTAATAAAATATGAACGTAACAATTCAAAATGACAGGAAAGCAAATGGAACAAGAGAACTCAACTAGACCTGATGGTTTGTCAATCGATAAGCAGTCTGAATATATAGTCATTCAACGTCAGAGTGTCAACCAAACATCAGCTCAATATGTATTCAAAAACTCTACATACATCCACTATTCCTTTATGAGGGAAAACAAAACATTATATTATATACTATATACGCTTGCGTCCAGTATAAATGTATTATTCACAAAAATAAAAGAAACTAACAATAAAGGAATAATATTAGCTGTAAAAGGTAAAATTAACTCAGGGAAAGGAGTCATCTCTTACGCTAACAAACACATCCCACACAACGGCTTACAGTCCACCACGTCATTCTATTTAAATAAAATAAATAAATGAAAAATGTATTATAATTAACAAAATTAAATACTTAACAAAGTAAAAATATAAATACTAATCAATTATATTATTATTTTTTATTCCTTACTTTACCTTATATATTAATATAACTTCTCGACCACTGGTTGCTCAAAATACTAATTTTGTTATCAAGGAGTAGCTCCAAATTAATAACTTCTCATTTTAAGCCGAAGTTTTGCCGAAATCTGTTCGGTATTATCAAAGCTAAAAACAATTTATTGATAAAAAAAAATAGTACTACTATAAACAATTCTCAAAGCAACTCCGTTCATAGAATATGAAAATTCAATAAGAGAAAACAGTAATTATGTTGCGGTATTTTCATTTTTAGAGTTTTTCAAGCAGTATAATTTTTTCAGTATTTTTTTTTTTAGCCTTGAGAACGCTGAACAAATTTTGGCAAAACTTCGTCTTGAAATGAGAAGTTATTAATTTGGGAAAATCTTCAATAACTAAATGAGTATTTATCTTATATATTTCATTATTTCCATTTATTTACTTTAGTAATATTTTGTATATACTTTTTATTTTCTCATTTATTTTTGTTTTTTTTTACATTAACCTTATATTTTTTATTTATTTATCGTTTGTTTTTGCTCTATTTCATTTTTTTTTTACATTTGAATATTTTCCACTTACATCATCACCATTGCATCATTTATAACCTTGTTTCATTCTTTCATGTATTTTGTTATTAATTTGCAAGTTACGAATAATCCCTACATTTCTTTTTTCTTAGTCTTCTCATATTTTATTAGTTTCCCTAAATAGCTTCGTTTCCTTTTTCTTCATTCCATCCGGGCTATTTCTTTTGATGTCTAAACAATTCAACATATGACACCTTAGTTCTTTCCCACCCTGCTGCAACAGGAAACGTGAAACCTGTTTTCTTTATCCATTTAACGTGCGATTCTTTTGAGAGTTATTACTGGTTCAAAAAAGTTATTTTATCTAGAAATATCTAATTGTGGTTCATACATTGTAACAATATAATATAAATGCAAAACGAGGAACAAAAAACTTTGAAATGTATTATTTTAAATAAACCTTGCTTCAAGCCAATAAAACAATAAAAAAGTTGCAACAAATACTTCCTTCTTTTGTTTAAAATATACTTTCACAATTAGTAACAAAAAAAATTTTTGAAGATATAATTGAACTGGACGAAAAGAAATAAGTTTTTTTGCTTTAAACGATTCAGAATTAATGCGAAACTATTTGAATTACAGATAGGCAGGTTTGCATTTCAAAAGTCCGTTCCAGATATTTCTGCAATTAAATAAATACAGGCAGTAACTTGGTTCCTTGTCTGTTTAGAATACCGACATTATTCAAGCCATTATAAAAGTTTAAATTCTATTAACAATTGCAACCACTTTAACTTGGCAAAAGATATACTGGGAAATGAAGGTTATTGTAATAGATTCTTATCTGAAATGATAAAAGCTTTAACAAAATAGAAACTTTGACTTATTTCAAATAGAGAACAACTGTTTGGACAAATTAACATATATTTAGCAATGTAAATCAGCTGTCGCTGTGGACAGCATATAGACATGCATACAGTGGTAGCACTAAAATTAATATCAGAACTTATTATAGTAACTGCTAAGTAATAATGGACATTCAGCTTTGTTATTACAGATAAATATATAAAAAAAAGTGAAAATGATCATTCTTGAATGCAATATATACATACCATGATAAACGGAAACGGTCCGGCAGGACAGATTACACTTAAAATAAACTGTGACACATAGACATAGAAACATAACAAAGACTCACTTTTTAATGTTTTAACCGTAATAGCGGTCGTCCTCAGGAGAAGAAGTGAATTGACGGAGGGACGACACTCCACTCTGACTCAGTTGACATCTCAGTCGACAACTCAGTTGACTGTCGTCCCTCCGTCAATTCACTTCTTCTCCTTAGGACGACCGCCATTACGGTCGAAATATTGAAAAGTGGGTCTTTGTTATGTTTCTGTCTATGTTTCACAGTTTGTTTTAAGTATATATATATTACATATAACAAGATTTCACATACACACGTGAAATAACAATCAATGATCAAACCATAATATGAAAAACCATAAGCAGTAAGTACTTTTTTCTATTCTGTATACTTTGTTTTTATATTTACAGTAATCCCTCACTTTTCGCGGATAATGGGGACCGAAGACAACCGCGAAAAGCGGAAATCCCCGGGTAATGGACGCACCTTTAAAAAAGCTCTAAAGCTCAAACAACAACCTTTCCAACAGAGAGAGAATCCTGACCTTACTGAATACTGTACTGTGTTGTAAATAAAAATGAAAAACAAAAAGAAAAAAATAAGAAATAATTAATTAAAAAAATACGTCTTTACCGACTATAAGAGAGAAAGAGAGAGAGAATTGTACCCTTAATGTATTGTACAGTAAATAATAATGCAAGTAAATAAAATAAAAAAAATCTTAACTATACTTTATTTTCATTTACAGATGAAAAAGCATATTTTTCGACTTGTATTTTTTGATATTTTCATTATTCTCTTGTCACAATTGATTATGTTTTAATATTTTTCATTAATTTTCAGTCTCTATTGAATATTTTTTAATAGCTTTTATTAACCTTTAATTTAATACTCTAGAATATATTTTGACCCAGCAAGTCACTGGTTGTTTGATATCTTTCTCGATCATAGAAGAAGAATCCTGTATACTTCCTTCTCTAATACTAACTACTGTACTTTTTCATTACGAGTTATATTTTTTTTATTTCTTAATGCAATTACAGTTGAATATTTTTTTATACTTTTTAATTTTTAATTGAAAATTTCAGGATCCTGCGAAAAATGAACCCCGAACTAGCGAGGGATTACTGTAGACTTTTTTTTATGAGCAAAATAAAACTGCACTAAAGGACAATTGATAAAATATATAAATAATTTATTTTTACTCAACGAGTTTCAAAATTTTGATATCCGCCATCATCAGGACTAGATATTCTGGACAAACTAACAGACAGACCATACACCTTTATTGTATTTCATATATAAAGTATTATTTCGTGTTTTCTAATATACTGTTTATTTCAACAAAAAACTGATTCAATGATTCGATTTGAAAATTTAACGAATAGCTCTACAGATGTAAAGCTTGTCAGACGTCAGATGACTTTTTATAAATTTTATATAATGGGATTAGAAGATTACTGTAAATATGGTTTGAGTAGATAAATAATTGTAAATTGTTACTTAAAAAGTCATACAAGCTGTTTATTATGATTTAAACATTTTCAACTATGACAATGGATTTGTTTTAAAGATCTCAATAAAACACTATTACCTTTCAAAGCAATTATTGATTTTTCAGCCTGAATGACAAGTTTGTTTGATATAGTTAGGCAAGATAGAGTTATTGGCCAGCCAATTTATCCTTGCTGGCCAAGGCTAAACTATTCAGGAGTCCAGAGGATAGGGCAATTCTGAATGGAACCATAAATTCTCAGAATTAGAGCCTTGTCTAAGTTGATAGAGTGGCCCCTTACTTCGGTCGATACCTCCCTCAAATTATTATCACCAGATGTAGTCTGAGTATTTTTATGTGATACTTAATACAAAGTTAAAGAAAGATTATAATTTAACAATTATATTTCCTTTCAAACAGTACTAGTTTTTTTTTTTTTTAATAAAGCATACCTACTAATCACAAAAGAAAAACAATCTTTACATATTTCTATACACAAATTTAAGTAACCGAATAAATCCATAATTAAAATTTTTTTTATTGATTATTTTTTAGAATGAGAGGGATATATAAAATCTAACGACAGACATATATCCTTTGGATTTTTGGGGATTTCTTTGTATTGCCCCATGAAACTGTACACCTTTTTTATCATTCATCAAATTCAACACAAAATAATTAACCTTGCAAAATTTATAGAAGGCAAATATTTAATTAGCCATAGCCAAAACTGAGTGGCTATCATGCAGATATAATATATTTTTTAAATAATCTGCTTTTAATTGTTAAATTTTGAATATATTCATATTAATATGATAGAAATATAATTGAATATACATAAAAGTGATTCGTTTTTTACAAAAGTTGTAATATTACTTATATAATTGAGAGATTGTAATATTAATAATATAATTGTACACATGAAAAGAAATATTATTAAATTGAACATTAAATAAATAATAAGCAAAAAAGTAGAATTTTAAAATTACTCTAATAATCTCATAGATTGATGAATCAGGAAGTATTTGCAGAGTTATAGTTCTAAATATAGAAAATTTAAAATTTTTTTGGAATATTACATCATGGAAATGGTATTTTATCATATAGTAAATCCAGAAAAATAATGATATTTTTCCACTTTTCTAGCCTTCTATATGAATTGAAATGTTTTTAATATAATTTAGATTATTGAATATCAATGAGTACAGGTATTAAAAAGAATAATGTTTGATAGAGATTACACTGCTTGATTACCTAAAGGAGCCAAATATCACTGGAAAACATCATTCTTAAATACCAATCGTCTAATTGGCTTGCAATAATTTCATTAAAATCTACTAATCAAAGTAAGCAATTTATTAGAATTAAATTCCTTCTAAAATGAATGTTACACTAATTGATTGATTAATGGGAGTAATACTAATGATCCCGCAATGATTAAGTACTGTTACATTAATTCAATTGTCGTTATAATTGTCGACATTTTAACTAAATTCAAATAAATCGTTGAATTTAACAAGCAGTCCGCGATATAACATGTTTACCTATGTATTTAATATAACATATATTTAAGATAACACGTTTATGATGTGTATGTATAATATACCTTCTCTTAAAAATACTAATAATGATTATAATTTACGAATTACAAACAAAATAATATTCTTCTTATTGCAGTTTGAGTGCAAAATTTTTTCAACCGGTTTGACCAGTTTTTTTCTTTTCAAATGATGTGTTTGTGTACAGTCTAAGAGGAAGGTTTCAAACCATGTTAAAACTCCCACCTAAGTGATGTAATATTAAAGTTTGTCGAAAATTGCGTCTACAGCATGCTTGTATTATTTTGGATACCGACTTGTCAATATATGTAGAAATAAAAACAAATATATACCAAAAATGCAATCAGGAAACCTATGGAAGGGGTAAAGCAGTGGAAATGTCAAAGTCATTAGATCATGACAATCATAAAATACAGAATAGTTCATTAAGAACTGAAAACATGATTTCCTATATTAAGTTTTAGTAAATTAAAACCAACAAACATAGATTCAGAGAATCTGAAAACAGTAAACAAACTGAAATTGGAAAACTGAGTATTTGTATTTAATGAAGTCCGTATAAAAAGAAATTAAACAAAAAAAAAGAAGATATTTATGCAGTATTGGATTATTTAAAATGTGCAAATCAAATCTACAATTATTAAAAAATGAGTGATACAGATAAATTCAAAGTTTGTTTACTTCATAATCAATAATAAAGAAATAAATTAATAAGGGTATGATAAAATAGTTATGTACACAGAGGGTTATCCAAATCAGGAAGAAGCTCATCCTAAGAATTCAGGGAAATAATGCTTCTACTATGTACATTTTGAATCTACTTAACGATGCCACATTAAAATGTATGTTTTCTTTACATTACGTTTAATAATTTAATTATTATTTAATTATTTCTTTAATAATAATAATAATAAGCACATTAACTCTGCTCATTCATATTACACATTCATCACATACTCTGTAAGTACACTAGTGTGGCTTGTAGCTGTCATATGGCAAAAAAGAAAATCATTTATTATCTTTATATATAAAATTCCAGAGTTTGTCTCTTTGTTTGTTCACCCATTTTCCGTGGAGATAGAAAACTGAAATTACATACATCTTATTTATTACCTGAATAATGTTTAAATAAAAGGAAATTATCACTATATTACCAAAATTGGAACCAGAGTAGCAAGTGTTTTGCGTGCTCGCCGATGATAGTAGTCCAAATGTATTATATATAAATGTAACAAAATTTTTTTATTAATCTGCGTAATATATACACTAATAAATAAATAATATTGCGTAATAAATGCATGGAGCCAGGGTAGCCCACTGGCTTGATTCAGTGCTCGCGGATGATAGTACAACAAATATATTACAAATAAATGTAATAGAAAAAATTTTTGAATTTAAAATTTGAATAATATAAACAGTCACAATAAAATAAAGGCATGGAGCCAGAGTAGTCCACTGGCTTGCGTGCTCGCTGATGGTAGTATTGCAAATGTATTATAAATAAATGTAACAAATATATAATAAACTACTAACTTAGAGGTTAAAACTGAATAATTTTTGGAAACAAACTTGAACACAACTGTCAGATAATATACGAATGTTCTAAGGTAATATTATAAAGACATATTCCTTTCATTAATGTTATTTTATGTTAGGTAAATAAATTCAATATTTCAATTTACAAGTTTTGTTTGTTTTAAATATATTTCATTGTGTATATAACTTAAATGGATGTTTTTTTTATTTATGTCATAAAATAAATGATTTTTTTACGTTTAAATGATTTTTATTTTTTTGTATATATACTGAATCATGTTAAGAATTCTATATCAAAAGCTTGTGCCATATAAGAATATGTTTTTGTGGCTTAATAACAAAAAACAACAGTTAAAATTATCCCTATCAATCATGATGTGAGTTAATTTCAATACCTATTGTTATAATTTCTGAGTGACACAAAGGGTCACGGGTAGTCTAGTTGTCTATATTTTTGACAAAATCAATATACAACAAACTTTTGTCTGGAAACTAGGCCACAACAATCAACATGACATTCTATAGTATGAAAGACTAATGTGAGACATCGATCTGGCCAGATCAAACTCGGCGATAAACCCCCAAGAGAGAAACGAAGTATGGGTACCGTCCAAAATGGCTGCTTAACTCCTCACCAACCTCCGTCAGTGAGTCGCCATATATTCATTCCAAATGCATGTATATAACCATAAAATCATATATACTTTTTCAATTGGCATGAATCCATGGATCATAATCCATTTTGATTGTTTTATTGTTTGATAGTTTAACTTTAACAAATCTATATTCGATTGAAAATTAACTTACATGCTCTTTAAGACAGAAATGGTAAGAAAGAATTAACAAAAAAAAAAACTTGTCATCTGGTAACACTACTGTGAAACCAGGATAGGTTACTGATTTACCAATAAATGTAATAAAGTTTCCCTTGGGAGGGTTTTCCTTACGGGGAGGCAGACCCTCTGATTCCCACGAGTATCGTCGGCGCCCGAGAGCCAAAGTCGGCAACAGGTTACACTGATTGCGTAAAAATACTAACAGGAGGAAGGTATTGTAACCACTGATCTCAGCTGAAGTCAAGACAGCCTCAGTAGAACCTAGGTCCGGAGTTCTACCCGAAGAGTTGTGTGAAAAGTAACATCTTCTTGGGAGGTTGTCCTTAGAGCAACAAGAGAGAGCTTGACTATAGATCTTACCATTAGTTAAGGTCCATATCTTTGTAGTTGAACTTGAAAACTGGTACTACTTAAGTGAGGCCTCGTCCAAAGTTAATGGGCAACTTCCCTTCGGAGGGTCGATCGAATCTCATTGGATACAAGGTAAGTCCTAAAACTCTATGGAATCAGGTAGTCCTCTCCTCCTATTTATTTATAACTCACCAGTAAACACCAAATAACACTTCAACAAAATTACTGCCTAAAGACACTTAAATTAATAATTTCATTTCACCATTATGTTCTACAATATCTAAAGTACTTTTAATTTGAATGTAAATAAGTTGCATACAGTTTCAATGGTGCTACAAAACTATTTTGGTTTGTAAAACAGCTCTTATTTTTAATGTATTAACTTAAAAAAAATACTTATTCTGCTTGAAAATATGAATCCAAAACTATGTAGATGCCTTAAAAAGTAATGACTGCTTTTACGGATTTAACAAATCTCTGGGAAAAGACATTACAGATTTAATTTGTTTTCCTTAAAAAGAGGTGTATAATTAATCCCACTAAGGTTTAGGTTTCTTAATCTTTTCTTTCTTTCGTTTTTTTTTTAAATGGTCTGAAAATTAATATTAGGAGTCGTTGACATGAAAACTAGGATATATTGCTTTTAATAAACTCGCTAAGTCTTCAGATTTATATTATAAAACTGGAGAGTAAAGAAAAAAAAAATAAGAGAAGGTGTGGTAAATCTGTCAAGTTGTAATTACAACGTCTAATAAAGGATGGGACATTTCATTTATTGTTAGTTGGAGTTGAGTGGTTTATTGTGTTTGAGGAGATATATAAGTGAAGGGGGTGGAGAGAGAGAGAGAGGGAGAGGGAGAGAGAGAGATTTGGCGGCAATTTAAACAGTCGCAGTGCGCACAGCAAGGTCCATTCCGCCAGATTTGCATATATAAGCGATGTATACTTGTCTCGAATGAAATCACCTCCCATGAGTGTACTTTATTATCATCCAACCGACTCGTAACTCATCGCAAAAGACACTAAACAGTCTGGAACGCTTCTTACTTTGATTTATCACTATTTCATGGCTGCGTGATTGTTTTAGCAAAAACCTAAAGTTTCAATCTTTACCAAAGTCCCGCCCTTCACGCCTTCTTCTTCAATCAAATACTTTGTTTTACAGCTACCCAGGTAACAAAAAGATATTGCATCACACGTGATTGATATTCACAAAACAACAAAACAACCACCGATGTGACAAGCTTCCACAAAAAGATTAGAACTTATGATGTCACACATATTCAGTCATAACTCTACCTACCTAACTTCTAATTTTTGGTTACTTTTTCAAATGTTTTTGGTGAAAAATTAAAAAGGAAAAGGTACATACATTTAATAGGATAAATTTTAATAATGATCAAATCGGTTACATATTTATATCAAAATGTATGTATATAGCAATATTTGACAGAAAATAAAAAAAAAAGCAACGTTTAAACTGCAGCAAAACTTAAAACTTCTTCGTCAGTTGAACTACAACCCTAGTGAACACAGAGTTGTTTTAGTTGAAATATCTTAGTCCCGCTTCTGAATTTCTTTAATCATGCATACTTATGTTTTTTTTTAATCTATATAAACAAAAGAAATGTGTTATCTGTACATTGCATAGAACTAATTAATTTCGAGTTATCTTTACGTTATATACATTAGAAAAACCGAAACCACCATCAGAAAAATTTCTGTTTGTTCGTTTGTTTGTCCAAAAATGATTTTGACCACTAAATGTATGACCACTATCAGTCATAGTAAGGTGAAGCGTTGACAGTAGATTTGTGTGTGACTAACTTAAAAGCTAAGATTTGAATGGATTGGAAATTCAAAGGAGCAGCAAATTTATAGACTTTTAAGCTGTCTTTGGCTAACTCACAGGTTTATAGCAAAAATAAAAATATAATGGTATTTTTTGGTATTATACTGTAATTAGCAGGTATGGTTGGTTGGTTTTGATTTTGTTTGCGTTTATCATAATTTACTCACTTTAAAAAAGTGAGTCCTACCTATATGTGTAGGTTAGGTTGCAGTGGCAGTTCTACAAGGGAACACACGTAGGCCGAGCATTGGCCCTTTGTGATACCACACAATGAAGATTGATTCTACAGTGGGAGTCCTAAATTTTGCCTAACTCAAATGTATTTAGAGTAGGGATCTTTAACGAGTACCTGACATCGTACAGGCTCGGGACCGACGGTTTAACGTCCATCTCCAAGGGACGACGTGCTCAGATTTATTCACCTCCCGCGTGAATAAATCGAGGGCCAGGTGAGGATGGAACCCCGGTCCCATCAGGTCAGAGGCGAGCACGTAACCACTGAGCTAGCCTGGCCCCTTAACTATATGTGTAATAAATATAAGTATACCTAGAATAAATTAAATTTGAGCTTAAAATCTAAAACTACAAAACGTAAAAGAAACTCCAGGGGAAAAAAGACTAAGATCTAAACGTCATTTCGGTTTTTTCCTATTGCGAACACCGCTTGTTACGGCTGAAAGATCTTAGTTTTTTTCTCACATTTTTTATTGTGAATTGAACATATATAATATATATATATATCAGTTCAAAACTGATGAATCGTACTCGTAAGATACAGAAAAAAAGAGCACTTACTCAAATTTTTGGGTAATCCATCCTCACGAGAAAAGAGAGTGAGAGACGGATTATATAAATATTTGAGTCATTAAGTGAACCTTCTTCTCTTTGCCTTAC
The DNA here is from genome assembly GCA_026182355.1 of Hermatobates lingyangjiaoensis. Taxonomy (NCBI): domain Eukaryota; kingdom Metazoa; phylum Arthropoda; class Insecta; order Hemiptera; family Hermatobatidae; genus Hermatobates; species Hermatobates lingyangjiaoensis. The sequence goes on along the minus strand of JAPFBL010000077.1, from coordinate 751,197 downwards.
TATTCATCGTTTGTTAAAGTTATATATATATGATCACACCACAATATGAAATGGGAAAACAAGACTAAGATCTTTCAACCGTAACAAGCGGTCTTCGTCAGAGTCAAAAACCCAACTGGGCATGTTTTCCCATTTCATATTGTGTTTGATCATTGATAGTTATTTCACGAGTTAATGTGAAATCTTTTTAATATATATATATATACATGATGCTGTTCTTTCTTTTCAAATTTCAAAACATTTAATTGTTTATAAGTGTAGAATTTAATTATGCAAATGGAAGTCGAGTAACGTCTTACATCAACATTTTTTCAGTTGAATTTTCATTTACGTTCATTCCAATATTTGATTCTCAAGTAAACAAGAGACAGTAATTTACCAAAGTGGGTATTAATATTGTTATTAGCCTTTATTTTCACACTTCTCAGAAGAAAGCCAAGCTACAGCAAGCTGGTTTTCCTTTAAATCTCCCATAATACTCTACTACGGTTTAGTGAAAGCAGAGATAATTAAATGGTTTCAAACCTTGACAAGCGTCACATCAGAGATTTCATGGAAATTATTATCAATAGATTGCATAACTCGTCTTTTAAAATGTCAAGCTATTTTACAGATGTAATGGTTCTTTTTGTTCATTTGATTTTATAATAATTATGTACGTTTAGAGAAACTGAAAAAATTATGTTACTCAACTTAGAGGTAGAGGGAATAAATAATTGATAGAGTAATTAAGGCACCCATGACGGAATTTTTTAAAAGATTTAATGATATATAGTCAGGAAATCTAATTAGTTTTTTCAAATACGGGACAGATGTTAGTTGTTTGAGTGAGTTGTGAATAACATGAAGCTTTGACTAATCAAGGCAAATCTTGGAAAACACGCAATGCGGCGTGCAATATATGTTAGAGTGCATACGATGGAGTAGAAACCACTAATATTTTTAATCCTACTGGAGGTCTGTACTTTATTAGGGTCAGAATTACAACTAGAGTGATAGGCATAGATTTTTCATACAGGAGATCGAAACACCTATTAAAACCATTCCTCTGGAAAGAACGTAAAAAGGAAATAATTTTAGAAACAATCTAAGGAACTGTTTTTACTATAGCTTAATTTTTACGAAATTTGGGGGGTTGGAAGCTTCTCTTTTTATTATTCATATTATTCCCCGCAACATATCAAAAATATTAACATTAAGAATCCCATACATTTTCAAGTTACCATGGGATAACCTTATCAAGTTATTAAGTTACTTTAGTGATAACATGGGAATAGTATTCTCATAAAAGCTAGTTTAATACTATTCCCATGTTATCACTCAATAGTATCAGATACTCAACTGTTGCATATTTTTTTCTTTTTTTTTATTGTAGCAACATCCTCCACCAGAATATTAGATGTATTAACATCTTTAATGGTACACAATAATTCTTATTAAATTATAATAATGCAGCAAAAACAATTATAATAATTAACAATGATAATTAATAACGAAAATATGATATCATGTAAAATCTAAATTAATGTAATACTAAGGAATAATAATGATCACGATGATATAACGCAATACTACTAACAAAATAATAACAACACAATGATTATAATTGGATATAATGGTAACAGAGTAATCGCGACTACTCACAAACATAATACAGGCTATTATACTGTTCAATTAGTTAGAATATAATATCTTTCTAACTAATTGAACAGTATAATAGCCTGTATTATGTTTGTGAGTAGTCGCGATTTTACTGTTAGAATACTGTTAGATACTGTATTCAATTTAAATTAATTCACTCCAATGTTCCTAAAGCTCAAATATTCATATATTATTTTTTAGATATAAACTGAAGATGAACATCAATTGTTCGAATCGCGTTGTTAGTTTTTATAATAAACTTTTCTGTGTGGAGACATAATACTTTCCCCAATATCAATTGATTAAAATGAATAGACATCGGTGGATTTACTAGAAGGGACACAGTAAACCAACTGTTTGATTATTTATATTCACGAAAAAAACCATTCACAAAACAAAACAAAAAACAATTTAATGCTATGCTCATTCTAAAGTTATTACATAAAAGACCACACTATTAAAGAAAAAAGGTAAAGCAATTATTATGCAGAAGAAAAACAGGAGGGAATTGAAATACTCATTATACACTAAAAGAATACAGTGAGACACTCGCCGGTGCTGCAGTAGAATGCTCTACTTTCTACCATAAAATAAAACTGACTTTTTCTCTTAATAAATGTATTTATATGATTAAAAACAGCCCAAAATTCTGGAATCAGTTAAACTACAGTAAGCTTTAATCAAAATAAGATTCAAACATATGCAACATAATTTTTCATGGAATCCATTGATAAATACAGTAACAAATCAGAGCAGCATAGACGTCAGAACCGAAGAAGAAGTCCAGCTACCATTCATAAATATTCTATAACAAAATAATAATTTTCTGTTTAGCTCCCTCAGAATATAGTGTTTTCAAAGGCTCGCTAGACAAACAGTGGCACGATGGGAAACAAATTGGGATGAATCCACTAAGACCTTCTAACAAAGGAATATTTTCCTAGTATCAAACAAATATTATCCATGAAACATTTCCAAATAAATTATAAACTATCCCAATACATGACAGAACATGTGCCATTTAAAGAATACCTGAGCAGGTTGAAAATAGCTCCTAGTCCATCATGCCCATGTAACGCGGAGACACCCTAATCTCCTAGACACTTGCTGTTCGAGCGCTGTTTGAGGGAACCCCAAAGACTGGCTCTCATACCAAAGGTCTTGGTTTGTGGAGAGGAGTGGCCTGTTAGACCTTCCCCATGAATTAAAGAACGATATTACAAAGAATTTATGAAATTTTTGTACAGTGTAGACATATAAGAAAAGAAAATTATTATATTGTAGAGTTATGAATCAATGTAAAATAAGTTAAAATAAGTATTGTGTATTGTTAATGAAAGAAGTAGTGTACATTTTGATATTGATGCATGTAATACACAGTGAAACATGCTGGAATAAAATATAAAATACAAAAGAAACTTAGTATTTTCAGGAAAAAAACTGAACTAATCCTTCAGTCTTTCCTAATGCTTAAAAAACTAAATTAGAGTGATTCTAATTTTTTTTAAAACAGAACAATTTAAAAATAAATTACCCTGTTTTAAAATGTCGATTAGCATTTTTTTGGATAAAAATATATATATCACATAAGTATAAGTATATGCACAAAGATGTCATATTTCATAACAATATTAGAAATTGAAAGTGTTATGTTTTTACAATTACAATTTAATGACTGAGTACAAACTTAACACTAACAGAACATTTCCTTTTTCATTTTATATTTTCAAAAGATACGATTGAAGAAACATTGAACCATTGTATCAGTATGATTTAACAAGCCTAATTCAGCAATTATAGGAGTTTTTTTTTAAATTATCCTAATTATATGTTATATTGCGTAGGAACATGTCTATATTTCGGGTAAACGTAAAAATATATTATGTATTTTTAAATAATTTAATAAAAGCCCCACTGACTCAAATTAATATTAAATTCTTACAAACATAACAAATTAGTAATAATAATTATAATTTAATTTCAAAATATAAAACCTTTTTTTGATATTACTTCCAGAAATAATTTAATTTATTTCATCTATTGATAATCAGTTTAAAACAAAATAAATTAACATTACTGTAAGTTTAACACTATTAAAATATGGTCGTGAGGTTCAATTTGATTTGAAAATTTCTATGTTTTTACACCTTTGTAGTCCCCTGAATGCATTTTATCATTTTGTATATGTCTGAGTCTATGTGGGTGGGAATGTATTTGAAAAGATTGTGACTAGCCTACGGGTCAAGTCAGGCATAATTGGCAAAATTTGTGTGGGATATTCATTGTTGTTTTAGAGCGATATTGAGTAATCAGAAAGTATCTTTTTAGCCAAAATACGTTTTTTGACAACTTTTTTTCTCTCAAACAAACAATTCTAAAGTGATGAAACTTTGGAATTATTGTGGAAATGATAATAGCATTAGTAGAAAAAAAAGAGCAGATTGTTTTCAATTACCGGAAATCATGCGTTTCAAGGCCCATTAGCGCCGTTCAAGGGGCGAATTGTGTCTCATTTAATATTTACCAACCATTTTAGTAATAAGCAGATTACCCGTTGATTTTACCTTGAGAGTCCTAAATATTGAGTAACTGAAGTATATTTAGAGTACGGGCTCAGCACCGACAGTTTGACGTCCTATCCGAGAGACTATACTTTGAGCTACAACGCATAGTCACAGGTGTCAAAGACTGTAAGACAAGTTTTCGTCTGAATTGCCACAGCACTGTCATCTGTCAGCAACAATGCAAACTTTAAACTTGTTAATGCAATTGCCTCTAACATAAAATATTTACAAACACTCCTGCTTTGAATTGTATTAGGAAAACGAATTGAAAACCGTTCTTTCTACAATAATATATTACAAGATTGCATTGACAATAGAAGTACTCTGTTGTAAAAGCAGAGTAAATTGAATGGGAATGGTGTAGAAGGGAAAGCCTACGGCGTTAATCTGTTTTGTAGAAACACAAAGATGAGTGATGAATGATAAATGAAGGGGTAATGCAAGGACAAATCTCTTCCGAGTACAATCACTTCTGTAATAGCACCTCGGAATCATTTGAATCCTAACACCATCTCAACAGTGCTCCTTCATTCACCAATACCGCCCTTTCACTGCAATAGTGCACTTTATTATAATCACAACACAGTCAAGCAACACCCACATTACAACTGCCATTTCTGTGCCAGCCTACATAACAGAATTTTGAAACTTTGTGAACAATTGGGATTTAATATCAGAAATCATTTCTACTTTACTATAGGTTAAGAAAAGTAGGCATAAAGAGAAACTAGTTTTACGGATTTACAATTTTTAACAAACACTGCATGCATTTTTTACGCAACTTTAAGAAAGTATAGTGATTATGGAAAAAAAAGCATAACAAGAACATGGGTGGAGAACCCAAAAGCTTTAAACACGCTACAGTCACACCCCATTTGCCAGACCATAATGAAATGAAACTTTTGAAAGACTTAAAGGTGTAAGTGGATTGTACTTCAGTTTTTTTTGGGCATACTACACTATAATACAAATCGTGATGTATGTTGAACTGTTTTTTGGACATACTGCAATGTGTTACGAATCGGGATTTATTTTGAACTGTTTTTTAGATATATTTCATTTTTTACAAGTCATTATTTATGTTGAAACTGTCAGTAATTTATTTGCCCTCTTTTGTCCATTTTGGAAACACAGTATTATCAATTTAGTTTAACCACTACAGCAAGAGCATTGCCCTATCGTAAGTAATATATTAACATTAGTATTAATTGAATTGAAAACAAATTGAAAAACGTGGTGTGGGAAATATGTGGTGCACAGAGTGTGAAGGGAATGCGATGCTGGTAGGCAAGTACCGTCTTTTTCCGAAAATAAGACACTGTCTTACTTTAGTTTTAAATACATTAAGTAGATTTACATATTTTTGTTTAATATTTATTTTTATACAGAAATATAATTTTTTCTGTATAATACAGAAATTATACAGAATAAATTTATACAGAAATTTATTCGATTACAATCATGTCATCTTCTGAAACAACGTCATAAATTAACAAAATTTTGAATTCCGTTCTGATTTTCCTCCAAATCTATTTCCTGTAGAATCATTGGTCTGAATCTCTCATGTCTTGCAATATAGCTGTGGTTAAATTAAAACTTCTTGTCTAAGTAGCCTCCTTGAAACGGACTTTAGAGGTAAACAAGAAATTTCTTGGAATATTTTTTTCCAAAGAAATCTTGAAATTTTACGACAGCTACATATGCTGTCAACATCAACAACAATTTTTTAACGAATTATATTTTTCACATTATCTTAACTAGGGCCAATTTTCAGGGGAGGGCTTATAGTCCAAAACGTCCCGAAAATCACTCTGGGAGTTATTTTCAGAACAAGACGGTAGCACTACAGCTTCGCAGGGCTCTGTCTGAACATTCACTATAAGTTACCACCCAGACGACATGCAGTAGTACTGAGTAGGTTGAGAATCTGTCAGAGCAGACCGACTCAATGCTTCCTATCTACGGGGAAGGCCAGACGATTTTGTAACCATTATCATATACCTGTATATGACAATACATTGTCTTTATACAATACAATGTAAAGTCATATACATTGTCTTTAACGGTAGAGAATATTGATGCAGCTTGCTTATTGCTCCGGAGATACAGGAAGATTGCAGGAGTGCCACATGACCTAACATTACCGATAATACCAAGAAATCATCAAACGATATTAATTTTTTTAAAAAACGCAATACTGCGCTTAATATGAAACTAAGTTTCCTTGAACGGCGCTAATATCTCAAAGGTCATACGTTCATATAAGAAAAGGACATAAGTATCTCTTTGACATGGGTACGCTTCCTGAATTTTAGATTAACATACCACTTCAAAGAGTAATACACCATCCGCTAAAATAGACAAGCAGGCAGTTCGACAGTGTCGCATTTGTTTACCTCAATTTTACGGCAACCCGTAAATAAATAATTTACTAAGATTTTATTTAAAAATTATAAATAAAATCAAAAAACATTTATACATTGGTTATTCTAACTTATCTTTGTAATCAGTTAAAATAATATACAGTCTTAAAAAATATATAAAAAGTGGGATAAACATGCATAATATTGGAAATAATTCATTATAAATCTCTCAGATATTTATTCTTATAACAAAACTTATAAATTTTTTTTTGCTAAACTAATAAATTTACGTTATTTCCAATGTCATTCATTTTATCATAAAGTAACAATCTGAATTATTATAAAGAATCTATGGAGAAATATAATAGTTTCTTTATGATTAAATTCATATTTTTCTTTATAAATTCTCTCAAAATATGACTAGAATATGTTATCAATATAATTAAGCACGTAAGCCTCGTTGTACTTAAATGATAACAGATAAATTTCACGTTTCCCTTATCATTGCAGTAAATTACTGAATTAATAGCACATATGAATGAGCAGCAGTAATCTCCAATTTTTATTTGTTTTAATTTTTTTATATACTTATCTGATTTTGCAATTCAGTTTCTTTATTTTGATTTTATTATTATTAGTTTTTCAAAAATGTTTGCTTCAAATAAATTTCAGTACAGACCTTTCCATAGGTGAGAGAGGCTTTTTTTTATAATCTAGAATTAGAAGATGGTGTTCTCTGAGAATTGAATGGTTTAGAATGAACAATTATAGAAAGGTATTCAAAATTACAAAATATTCCTTAACTAAATATAATTTTTTTATGGAATTTGTATCTATTCAAAGTTAGGAAATTCACTGATCCTACGTATGTTAAAGCATAAAGCGTGGTGCTTTGAAACCAGTGTGCTTCACCAGCAATACATAGGTGTGTTGCGAGATTTTTGTCATCAATGTTTGGAGGTGTCCTGTGATTATATAGTGTGCCTCTATCAATTCGTAAGCGTGTTGTAACCGACTAGTGCTTCCCTACAATGCACAGTTTTCAGTTGGATAAAAGTTACTCCATCAGTGCTTAGACGTATGGTGATACAATAGTTAGTAATAATCAATGCGTATCACGACCTATTCAGCAGTTACGAGTATTTAACCCATGATTACAGAAGAAAAGAAACACTAAGTCTTCATAAACAAAAAGAATTCAACCAAACAAAGCATTCCAAATACTTAGTGTTCATAATCAGGCTACATCTACGATACAAACAAAATATTTATTAAAAAAATTGTAATTGGTTAGAGGATAACAACCAAAATTTATACTACTGTAACTCCTTTTAGTTTATGTATTATTTTAAGTTTTTTGATTTACGCTATTCAATTTAAAAATTTGTATGAATATTTTGTTAGTATTCTAGATGCACGTGATAATGAACACTAAGTGTTCAAAATGTGTCGTTTATAAATCACTTTAGTTTGTTAAGACTTATTTTTTCTATTTCTCTCAATGCATATTTTGCTGTGAATAATGAATGTCTACATTGTGCAGATTTTTAACGGTTGCACAAACAAAGAAGTACAGAAAACTATCCAATATGAGATGTAAAAATGGCACGTGAAAAATGTGAATGCTAATGCTCCAAACGATGAAACAATCAAACTATCAGGCTTACATGAACACAGAGTACAGACAGAATGAAAAGGCCATGCAAGAGATTGTTCATGCTCATGTGAGACCTACGTATGAAAACAGCCGAATAAGACTTGTAATATAGTACAAGAACAGAAAAACACATAACTTGCTGCTAAGAAACAGTCCAAAGAAGAATTCCCAGGAGCTTCAAAGTAGTCACTTGGTGTACGAGTATACTTGTACTACAGGTGAATGTAAGAACCTGCCCTCAAAGGTACATCGGGTTGACTACAACAAAAGCTCTCCAGGAGATTAACCCTTCATTTAGCTGCTGGCCCTCTAAAGACACATGCCCAGGAAAAGCAGATAAAAGTATTATTCAACGAGAGGAAAATGTTGATAAACTGCATATTTTAGAGGCTTTATACATTAAAGAAAGAAACCCCTCAATTAATTATCAGGTGAAAGAAATGTTCGTCATTCTAACAAACAAGAACATAGAGCCTAAAATGAAATGGAGTAAGAACGAAAACTGAAACTGTACTCTGATTGACCATTAAGTTAAGTTTATTGGACCAATCAGAAATCACATCCACTAAGGAAGTTTATATAAACATCCTTCCAGAAGAAGATTTTACTTGATGATGACCAACGCAATTATGGTCGAAAGCGCGTATGAATTAGTGTCCCTTGGACAATTGATGTTGAAGCTCCAACCACAAGATAGAAGAATCTCCCGCAAGATCATGGCCACCAGCTCAAAAATCGTGAGAGCAGGAGCTGCTTTTTATGAAGTACAATCTCCTCTTTATAATTAGTATACTCAGAAAACTAAAGGTAGTCAAAGCCCTAACCGCATTCAGTATGAAAATCAATGTTCAAATGATATTTTTTGGATAGACGTTGCATGTACATTAAGATCTGTATCACTTTGAAAAATAATTGTTTCACGTATTTATGTGAAATCTTTTTATATAATAACATATAATATAAAATCATAATACGACAAATACGAGTTTAAAATTGAAGAAGAGTAACACACAGAGTAAACACACTTACGAACTTAAATTTTGAGAAAACCTGTCTTCAGGAGAAAAGAGAGAGAGGGAGACTCACGCCGAAAACGACACTGCAGGTAACCGATATGTTATTCTATTTATGTATTTAGTTACAGTGGAGTGCAACAAAATGCTAGTATAGAAAAAAAAACTGTATTGCAAAATGTCATATACCTGAAAAATATACCAAATATGAAAGATTAGCAAGCACTGCTATATAGTAATGCTATTAAAGAAACTATGAAAACAGTTTGCGTAATTCAAACTGAAATTAAAAAAAAAATTAAAAACTACCTTTCAAACAGACATTCCATTTCAACAAATTGAAATATTAACCATTTTATAACTGTCAAACTCAGGAAGTAAAATTTAATACATCCAATTCAATGAATACCTTATTTATTTCTGTTATAAAATCATTTCTGCAATGTAAGGCTTAAGTGCAAAAAGAAGATCAAAAGCGAAGTTTAATTAAGGCTTTCTTTAAAGAAAGAAATGAATTTACTCATTTATTAAAATATAGAAAAAGAAAAAGAAAAGATCAAGTAATTTTGTTTTTCCTCAGTGGGTTTCTTTAGTTAATTTAGCATTTTACTAAAATATAAGATTTTGTTTTATAAGAGAGTTTAAATATAACTGAGATCATTAATTATAAATAAACAAAGATAATTTATTAAATTTATGAATAATTTAAAGTTTTTATCAAAAATTATTCTATATTATTCATTCTTTAATTGGGGTCAGGTTAGCTCAGTGGCAACGTAATCGCCTCAGGACTGGTAAGTCCGGGGTTCAATACCCACTCTGGCCCTCGATTTATTTACGCGAGATGTGAATATCTGAGCTCCTCATCCCTTAGAGAGGACGTTAAACTGTTGGTTTCGTGTTTGTACAATGTCAGGTACTTGTTAGAGGTCGCTACTCTAAATACATTTGAGTTAGGCAAAATTTAGGACTCCCAGTGTAAAATCAATCTTCATTGTGTGGTATCACAAAAGACAATTATTCAGCCAATGTGGATTTCCTTATGGGACTGCAGTCTAACCTAAAAAACATTGGTTGTAATAAATTCTATCTAACAACTTTAAAAACTCCTCCCAGTTAGGACACAATGCCTCTGACAAACAGATACATGAAATTCTCTCTGGTGAATCTCCTCTTAACTCTTCAGTAGCACGCTATAGATACTTAATCGAAATCCACCTGCCCAGTCACCCCACTCAATCATACCAACAACTCTAAAAGAGTAAAAAGACAAGGTGCATTGGAGTTTTTATCACAAAAATCAATCAAAAGGAGAACATTTAATCTTTGGTTAATTATCTCGTTGTCTGCAAATACCAATGTTTTGTACTTCTAAATATAATATAGAACCTTTAAAAACTATAAACTATAATATTTAAAAACTATAAAAACTACCTTTAAAAACTGTAGCTAAAGAAAAACAAATAAAAGCAATTTCTTTTTTGGAAAAAATAAGTTAATTAAACAAATTGAACTATTTCATTTTACACGTTACACTCAAAAACCTATAGTTAATTATATATGCTAAATCATAAGATAATATAAAATTCTGAGGTAAAATGGATAAACAAACAAAAGTCTCCACACAAATGAAGTTTTATTCAACAAGAATAACGCGATTCGAACACTTTGTGTTCATCATCAGGAAGACAAGATGTGGTGCTGATGATGAACACAAAGTATTCGAAACGCGTTGTTGTTGTTGAATAAAACATCATTTGTGTGAAGACTTTTGTTTGTTTATCCATTTTACCTCAGAATGAGTAAATACCACACAATTACGAATTACACAACTAATGATATAATAAAAAATGTTCATATCTTACCAACAGTAATTCTAGAAGGTATATGGCCCAACTAACCTGCAAAAAGATTCTTTAATTAGTAAATTTGTAAAAATAAATTGATATAATGGTGTAAAAATAGGACTAGTCCTTATAAAATGTATTTTATCCTTTTCTTACATATTAATTAAAGGATATTTTCTGTGATTTACGTTCTTTTTGTATACGCAAATAAGTTATATGTTGTCTATATGCACATATAAGTACTGAATAAAACTTGATAGTACTTTTTCTATTTTCTGAATTTTATTTATGCAATTTTTCAGTGGTTTGGCCAGAGATATGCGCTTTACACTATTATTCAAAGGTCTTAAGGTTCGTACTTATAAACTATAAATATTATAATTAACACTAGAGATTATTGCAATATACCAGGTACGCTGTTCTCATAAGTCATCATGTCATTTTTATTCGGTTGAATTTGAAAGGAAAGAAATTCTCAGAGATATTTATAGTAACGTTTAAAGATAACTTAACTGCTCTGGCAGTAGAATGGTGGAATGAATTAAATGATAATGAAAGTGACCTAGCTAAGTGTGGTCCTAATTTGGTCTTCAAAGAACCATTTCTCTGCTGATGATGCTCATTTCTGCAAGGCGTCAAACCCAGAAATGTACCTAATAGATAGAGGTAAATTTTGGAAATACATTAGACATGTACAATGCATAACTTAAAAAGTTACAAAAGGTTTCTTTATTCTTAATACAGAATCCTAATATCAATAACAGCCAATACATCAACAGCTGCATTTCCTGCGGCTTCGGGAACACTGAATTGAAAGGTATAATCGTGGGCTTTTGAAATGAACAAACAAATAATTGCTATATATTAGGCAGGCACAGGGAGAAATACACAACTATACTAACCAACCAAAAAGCTATATATTTCAGTTCCTTATTTAAAATTATCTTTATAAGATATAACTATCAATCGTCATACCTCGTCTATCGCTGGTTAAGTCGCACGACCGGTTTCGCAATGGCTGCATCATCAATGGGGCTAACATTTCCTTCTAAAATCACGGATATAAATACCTATTTTAACTCAATGGTACCAATATATTTAACATATTAAGTTAAAATAGGAATTTATATCCTATGATTTTAGAAGGAAATGCTAGTCCCATTGATGATGCAGCCATTGGAAACCCGGTCGGGCGACTTCACCAGCGATAGACAAGGTATGACGGTTGATAATTATAATTATTTACTAACCTCTGTGGCACTAACAATATGCATGTATTTAAAAGTTATAGCCCAACAATATACAAACAATTTTCACACACTATAACAATATCAAATTTAAAATTGGTGTGAAATGTAGTAGGATAGCTTTGGCAGTTGATGTCAACCTAATAGACAGAAAAATGAATGGGGCTTCAAGTTACCTATCCCCTATGTCCTTTTAAAGCAATTCATTGACAGCTGGAGTGATGCTCTACCAGAGATTACTATTTGCAATGCATGTACTCAGATGTACAATGGTCTACATTCACCTTTGCTGAAAGCTAGGAAACACACTCTCACAAATAATGAATAATCAAGTAAATTATTTCATGTCTTTGTATATTTAATCACTGCTATTTATATTATATTATATTGTACATATACCAGTCAATACTGCCAATTGTGATAAAAATCCAATGAACATGTTTTTTAGAGTATCACGGATCACTTGCAACATAAGCTGTTGGAGAATTTGATTGAGTATTATAAGATAACAAGTGGGTATATTTAGCGTTTTAAGATTACAAGTAGAGGCAGACGAAACAATCACATTTTGTGTCTACTTTAATTAATTTATATTAACATGCCTCCTTGTAAATGAATTATAAAATTGATATTCCATGCAAAAGGCTCTATGAGAATTATTAATAGTCTATAAATCGACTTTTTGCCTCAATCCAGATAATCCAAATTTAAATTTTTCTAATAACCTCCGAGGTGCAAACAATACTAATGTAACACATAAGTGTTTATGTAATTTGTTACAAGGTCTATATTCTACTTTTTTAAATTTTAGATGTCACCGAATATTATTTTGTGGATCACTTTTGCTAACACCAATAGTCATATTGAATACACCTCTTGCCAAAAGATCACCATAGTAAAGCATCACTGGGGCTGGTTACTCCTTGGATAGGTGTCACCACATGGCTATGATACCCTCGGTGGTCTGACTCACCTGTGATTAATTAGTTCTCAATAAAAAATAATCGACAACTTTCTCTCTGGATAGAGCTTAAAGCAAAGATGCAATAATTGCGAGTTTTGGATATAAACCCTGACGATTTAGTTCTGCGAACTGTCAACATGTTGTCTGTCTTTCCTCCATCATCCTCTCCATAAAGGTCACTTCATGTAAACCGCGGTCTTTCTGCCTCTTTATTCTTAGCATAATATTATTTTTTATTTAATTTTATTTTAAAGCACGGAAGAATAACACTACGCGTCGAAAGATTGCTTTAATAGTCCAACTGTTATGTCTGGAGATGTTTTCTACAAAAAATCATAAATAAAATGAACTTTCTCCAAAATTGTATAACATAGGGTTTTCTTTTGTTCTGTGGTCGTTGAGCTCATTCAATTCTATTATTTAATAGTCAATGCTACTTTGGACAGAAATGCATTTGTTTTTTGTTTTCCCTTCGCGGGATGCATTCTTGAGGAATAGGCCGGACTGAAAAGGCAATAGAAGGGAATCAGTGCGTGACAGTTGATGTTCTGACCAATCCGCAAAGTGTCCTGTGGGATAGTCTGCCCATTACATCGCCTGCTCTTGTAGACCATTAGATTGCTTTCACCAACATTTCACCTCTTGTATGCATTTTTATAAAAAAAAAAATGTGAAACTACAAAAAAAAATAAAAACCTTCGCTACAATGGCAAAATAAATGGTTTAGGTTGTATTTAATCTTTACTACTATGAAGTTTTGAAACCACAAGAAAGAAATATGATGCAAATAATATCAACCACGAATCACCTTTCCTATAGCTGATATAAAATCAAATTGATTTTGATTGCACTTTCAGATAGAAGCATCACCATTTCATATTAGGTAAAGAATATTCAGCTAACTAAACTGTTATAACGAACAATATATTTCAACAAAATATGTATTTATCATCAGAATACAAATTTAGACAATTTACACTTATAGTTTATAGTTTAAACAAAGCCTACACACCGAATAATTGATTGTGAAATATAATTGCATCAAAACGAGGTACAGGAATAATTGAAAATATGTTATTAAGCGTTATGGATAAATTGCAAAACAATTTTAAATTATTATATTTAATAAATTATATTTAAACTAATGATGGTCAACACTAAAAAACAGAACGATTAATAATGCAAATGATAATTCATGTGACTGAATTATATCAAAATATTTCTAATTCTTTATTGACCAGTGAAAAAGACCACTAGCAGAGGTCTGTTAGAGCAACAAGTAAAACAAGTGTTTTTGTTTTGTATTATTTTTCTAAAGCCCAAGCATAAGTATAGGTTTTCACCGTTTAGTTCTGTTCGGGGGCATGAAGTGTTACTCATTTCTGAATTGTCACTCATTTTAGTAATGAGTGAGCTACATTACTGGTTTGATTCTACATTGAGAGTCCTAAACTTTTGCTAACTCAAAAGTATTTAAACTAGAAATCTTTAGCAAGTACCTGAAAACGTAGAGGCTCGAAACCAATTTCTTAAAATCTTCTCCGAGGGATGACGTGCTCATACTATTTTACCTATTACGTAAAGAAATCAATGCCAGAGTGGGAATCAAACCCTGGATCTACCAGTCCACAAGCGAGCACGCAAGCAACTGGGCTGCCTTGTACAAAGAGTAAAAGAAGTGGAAGACAGTGCTTGGAGTTTTTTCAATATTTTTTGCTTCAACTACAGATTTTGCGATTGTAATTTAACTATTTGATTAGCATGATTCGTTTAGATTTGCTTAGGTGGCATTCCGTATTGTGATTCTATATTAGCCTGTCAATTTAGCGTGAAAAAGGTCGAGTGGTCATATTGTATCTCACAGAATTTGAGTTTGGAAGGAATTACACTTGAGAATATTTAGGTTTAGAGTCTTTTGTTGAAAAGTTTGCAGCATTCTAGTACAACGTTGCTTGATGAATATCTTTTGAATACAAAATGGTAGAATCAGTTGGATATTTGACTCTGACGAAGACCGCTTGTTACGGTTGAAAGATCTTAGTCTTGTTTTCCCATTTTCTTATTGTGGTTTGATCATTGATTGTTATTTCACGTGTTTATGTGAAATCTTTTTATAGAATGGTAGATGTAACAGTTTGCTAAGAATTTTAGATTGCCCATATCAAAAGTAAATTAATTGTATCCTGGGTGGAAACCCCAAAGTTTTAACTCACAGAACTGCCATGGCTTAAAGATTGTGTTGTATGTATAGTCTGTTAGTGTGAATAGTTCTTGTTTTTGAGACTCTTCTCACAAGTTAGTCCATGTACATTTCAGCCTTGTATATGAGGATTCAATGTTATGAATAAGTCAAATTGAAGGCACTCGGTTTGTATACTGGCAATTTATAATGAAAAATTCAATACATTTTTCAGTGTCTAGGAAAGAAAAAATGTAGTTTACTTTGCTGTACTTTAGTCGAGTTTCAGCATTTGGCAGTTGAAAACATTGTTTGTATAAATAACTTATTCTCCGTTATGTAATATTAGTTCATTAATTTATTCAATTTAAGATATTTTTGGATTTGTGATTTGGTATTAATTTAACATATGCGAATACTTTGGTAGGGCTACTACCAAGTGACTACTTACTACTTGGGCTACTTACCTACTAGTCACAGTTATTCTGGGAAGATAGAATTTATTATTTATAATTACAGGGGGCTGTAGTTTGACAGAAGAGTAAACATTATTTCTCATTAATGATGCAGCAATGAAGAAGGTAAGGTTGTTGGAAAAGAAGGTGCTTTTGTAACTGACCAGAACCTACAGCAGAGTTACTGTGACTTACCTTTGAAAAGAATAACTGGCATACATATAAACAGCATAAATTTGTATTTGATGTCACAGACACATTTACTTTAAACATTTAATGTTTTCAGTATCATTTAATTAGCTTCAGTGTCAAGCTAATTTATATTCAAAGTTACTAAATCTGAAATTAACATATTTATAGCAATTCTCCTTGTGTTGTGTACGTAATTATAACTTTAGTATCTATATCAACCACAAATCGCACATTTGTTTTGTTTCAATAGGTTGATGAAATGTTACATTCACAGTATTGCTGCCGCAGATATGATGATAAAATATAATTAAGTGATCTTTCCCTTCCACGATACATCATTTACAGGTTTTCCTTAATTGCACGCAGTGATTCCAGCTGGTTGATTGGTTGATAAGTATAACACTTCTACGTTACATACTTACCAAACCATAATATAGTCATATGACAATGACATATATAAATTAATTAATCTTACAAGAAAAATAAAATATTATATTGGTACAAAAAATGTTGTCTACTGAAAAATTTTGAGGTTAGACAAAAATACATTAAAATAATTTTTATCGTTCTTAAATACTGAACCATGTATACTCCTTTACCATTATAGCGTTGCCAAAACACAGCAACAGTGGATTTAAAATGTTTTCAAACATTGTGTTCAATCTATGTATACAAAATATACCAAAACTTAAGAGACTTCACTTCTCCTTGCAAATAATTCATTTCATAGATGAAACTATTTGTACATAGTGTTACAGCTACAGCTTAGAAACACAAAAACAATCTGTATTAAAGTTGATAAAACTTTAGTACAGTATTACCAACATGGAAATAAAAATACTCTAAATAAGAAAAACAAGATATAATTTCAGGTATAAGTATAGGGGCCAGGAGCAAAGAGGTGATCTAGTCCATTATTATTATTTCAACATCATTATACTTTTGGCACTATAAATCACGTAAAACACTATGAACGGAATATTGAAACTAATTTACGTCATACAATAACAACGTGCGTAACTACACAACTCTTGACACAGAAAGAGTGAAACCCTTTTCTCCTCAAAAGAGTAACTCAGAAACAATTTTGAGACAGATATATATAGATAGATATACAGAGAGTGCGAGAGAGAGTGAGTTGAATGCTTTTCAATTATGTAGCTTTATTGGTTTCCATTTTGTTCCTTAATGGAGACGTCTAACGAGAAGTAGATAGCCTACCAACTCTTTTTACTATCAATGTTGCAATGTCCCGATCTAGTTCTTTTTTTAAACAAAGAATAATGATAGCAAATCTAGTTATATTACTTATAATTTATAGTAATAAAAAAAAACATTAATTTTTTCTTGAAATGAAAAATGCAATTCACTATTAACAAACTAGGCAAGCATTTCACAATATTTTGTCATCTATAGTATATCAATTCTATATCTGTATCTGTATCAATACTGTATCAATTCTATAAACAATTAATTTTTTTTCAAGTTAATTGGTGAGGATCTCCAAAGTATTTCAAATATTAAATATATATATATATATATATATATATATATAATTTATTGTTAAATAACGACCCATATTTGCTTGTATCTGAGGTAAAATGGATAAACAAACAAAAGTCTCCACACAAGTGAAGTTTTATTCAACAGCTAAAATGCGTTTCGAACACTTTGTGTCCATTATCAGGAAGACACTATAATACAAATTATATATAATCAGTTACAAAATTAGACTGAAATAATAAAATTCAATTAAGAGAATTCAAGATAAATTGAATTTTATTATTTCACTCTAATTTTATAACTGATTAGATATAATTTGTATTATAGTGTCTTCCTGATGATGAACACAAAGTATTCGAAACGCGTTGTAGCTGTTGAATAAAATTTCATTTGTGTGGAGACTTTTGTTTGTTTATCCATTTTACCTCAGAATGAGTAAATACAATACAATTACGGATTGCACAACTAACGATGTGCTTGTATCTGTTTTCTACATAATTTCTCCAATTTTCGAAATTCCTTCGAAAACATTAACTGGTTGATAATGTTTTCAAGGTTTGTATAATGGCAATATATAATGAAAAATTCAATACATTTTTCAGTGTCCAGGAAAGATAAAAATGTAGTTTACTTTGGTGTAGTTTTTTCGAGTTTCAGTTAAAAGTACTTTTGTCATCTCTCTTCATTAAATTTCTAAAATTTATCACCTATATATTACTAGTCGACATGTTTTTAATGTACTACAGTCATCAGTATATTAGTGGGTTAGTTAGTTTATATATACAAGGTGGAGTTGTACAGGATGTTGACTTAGCCAACGCCCTTGAATCAGGAAGTATTTTGGGGGATTAAGGTAGGGTGGTTGAACTCCCCTTCTACCTGGTTAATCCGGGTCAGTCTGTTGGAAAACAATTTTAAGAGTCTTTAAGAAACACCAAGTTGGATATTTATGGCTAGCCCTGTTTTTCTTGAATTATAATTGCTTCCATTAATTTTAATTCAAATTTTCTTTCTCTCGAAAACATTTTCATTCTGTTGACCATCATCTTGTGAGTTTTGCCTTTTGAACTGATTCTGTGTGACATTTTAGGTTACTGGCTGAAGAATAATCTTCATTTCGGTTCAGAAAAATATCAATGCACCTTTTCGCCTGTGCCAAAAAAATGTCACACAAAATCAGTTCGTAAAGAAAAACTCACAAGAGAGATGATGGACAATAAAAAGGTATTTTAAAAGGTGCAAAGTACAGGAAAGGAAACTAAATTCTGGGAAGGCAAATTTGGGAAAACTATGGTGTTCAGAAATAAATAATTAAATCGTCTTCTAGCTGTGAACCCTCATAAACAAAGCTATTGCCCTTGTCAGTACTGAGTCCAACTTGAATAAACCATTAATAATGTTTACAGTATTTAATACAGTAATTTTACAAGAGAGTACTCTATCATATTCCTGGTCTTTCAAATGCAATCATTTTAGCTTCTACCCAATTTCGCATTGCCGTTCTAGAATTTCGTTCCCTTTCTTGCAATTTACGCCTTTAAAATACCTCCCTTACTTCAAAACCGTCTCAACACCACACCAGAGTTTTTTTGCATCATTTATTTCAGCATCAGGTAGACTTTGACGAAGAGCACTTTGTTTGGTTGAATGATCTTAGTAATCTTTGAAATTTTCATTCTGTAGTTTAAACGTAGATTTTTCATGTTTATTATGATATATATTTCATTAAAGTGAACCATTGTATCGTGTTCACGATCTTCAGTACGGGAGATTCGATACTACGAACCCGCTTCCCGCTGTCACGGTTGAAACGAAAAAGGAGCTCGCCAAGCAACATGTTAGAAAAATCAATAAATAGATAAGTGATAAGAAATACTACAAATTATTTCATACTTCTAATGAAATAAGAGAAATGAAACATGTCTTAGGGAAGATCTGTAAGCTATTTATATTAATAATCTATGTACATATATATTAAGATATATACTCCATTTAAATTCAAATATGAACAAAAATAACATCCATAATATAAAAACACTTGCTATCTCTATTTTTTGTTAAATCCGTCTTTAGGAGAAAAATGGTGGAGAGAGAAGGAACAAAAGGAAACGGAATTAGGTAATCTTAGTGACTACTTTCCTTCGCTTCTCTATCGTACTTGGTACCACTTTATTTGTTTTCCTGAAGTGTGTTCAAATTGCGAGTTAATTTTTTGTTTAATTGAACTTATACTCATATAACGGAAACAGTTATAAAATAATAATTTATTTACAAAAAGAGAAATTACTTAAAAAAGAACTACAACCGTAAAAAGAAAACGGTACTAGAGTATCGCTAAATTATGAAAAACAATTTTATAATTGTTTTTTTCTAGCACCAGTGTTTAATCGGATTCGTTTTTTAACCACTGGTATGCATCGCTACTGAATTTGACATATACAACTCAAATAAATAAGTGACAAATTTGACATGCTTTGTATTATATTAGTCACACCTTATATACTTTAGCTAAAAGGATTATTTAAAAGGCAAGTCTTATAAGCCTTTGAGCCTAAAATGGCGCTATGTGACCCTACCTGTGCCAGTGGTGAAGGGCACTCAACCCTAGTTAGTTCAAATGTAGCTGACTCGATTAGTCACCTCCTATACTTGCTACATTGTTCTCACCGTGTCACCTATTCACCAGTATCGATTGAAATTCAAACTTTACTAATGTTGTTAGTCCTTCTGAGGAAATTAACATCCCTATATGCAGACCCAGCCGCTAGTCTACGTATGATGGATGAATTCAATACTCCATGATTTATCAATTATACTTTATTAAAGTTATTAGTGTTTTATTTTTTTCACAGAAATTTCGCAAAGAGCTAAACGTAATAATTGTCTTCTAAAATACCTGGTGTCTACTTAACTACAAATTATTCTAAAAAAAAAAATGTTTACACACTTAACTTCGTTTTAGTAGAACATTCTCATTAAGAATCCATCTTTAAGGATAAGAATATGTAATTCTTAAATAATATAAGCTATGTAAGGATAATATGTAACCAAAAAACTTTATTTCACATTCCGATATACAGAGAAGTTTGAAGGCCTCTTAGAAAAACAAGAACTGGTCATCAAATTTAAAAGAATTTAACACATAAAGTATTACGAGGTGTGTAAATAAAGTAGTGAGACTGGCAACGTCGCTTTTGATCTGGCAACGCTGGAGACGCGTGGCCTTGAGTAGCGTCAGGTGCACGTGTGATGCGCCTCCAGTATGAATCTGAACTCGCCACAGTCATTTGTTTGTCCGTAGCGTTGGTTTTCGTGAAATGGTTTTTTCTTGAGCGTTTTAAAAATGAGTGACCTCAAAGTTGAGCAGCGGTGTGCAATCAAATTTTGCTTCAGACTTGGACATAATGCAACCGAAACTTTTGAAAAACTTCAGGAGGCCTATGGAGAACGTGTTTTATCAAGGGCACAGGTTTTTCGGTGGTTTAAGGAATTTTCAGAAGGAAGAGAGTCGATTGAAGATGAACCACGAAGCGGAAGGCCTTCAAGTGCAAACACCGATGAAAATGTCAACAGAGTACGGAACCTTGTGCGTTCAGATCGACGCTTGAGTTCAGTTCTACCGTGAGGTCCTTGAAAGACTTCGAAAAAGAGTCCTTCGTGTGCGGCCAAACATCAAAGACAAGTGGGTGTTGCATCACGACAACGCGCCCTGTCACACTGCCATCTCAATAAACGAGTTTTTGGCCAGTAAAAACATTCCTGTTGCTCCTCAGCCTCCTTATTCACCAGACTTGAGTCCTTGTGACTTTTTCCTCTTCCCGAGATTGAAAAATCACCTCAAGGGAACTCATTTCGGGACACTACAAAACATACAAACTGCTGTAACCGACCAGCTGAAGGCCATTCCAGAATCCGAGTTCCAGCAATGCTACAATGATTGGAAGGACCGTCTCCAGCACTGTGTGGCTTCCGAAGGGAACTATTTTGAAGGTGACAATATCACATTGTAATTATATTTGAATAGAAAATTAAAAAAAAATCAGTCTCACTACTTTATTTACACACCTCGTAAATTACTAATATAGAAACAAACTATGTGTATGTGAATAATACGGTGTATGTACACAGATTGTTCAATTAAACCACATTAACATTTCTCATATGTTAAAACTCGTAATTCTTCTCATTTTTTTTATGTCATCTCACCTTGAGAACTTTAGAAGCATCATATATTTGTCTCCTCAGATGATTTGGGCTTAACTGTAATCATTAATCTTCTTTTTTTTTATTTATTTTTATTTTATACTAATTTTTTAATTTTTGTTCACTTATTATTAAGTTTTATTATTTACTTTATTTTTGCTTTTTTTTCTTATAATTTATTATTACTCTCATTAATCTTAATAAATTGTATATAACTCTAATAATGCGGTATAATTTTCGACTAACGTTATTTTGTAATTATATTATTTAGGCTGTAATCCTCGACAACTAATTTAGTAGTTCGTATATATATATATATATAAATTTCACATAAACACGTGAAATAACAATCAATGATCCAACCACAATATGAAATGGGAAAACAAGACTAAGATCTTACAACCGTAACAAGCGGCCTTCCTCAGAGTTAAAAACCCATTCTTAGTCTTGTTTTCCCATTTCATATTGCGGTTTGATCATTGATATATATATATATATATATATATATATATATATATATATCAATGGATTTTCAAACCATAATAAGAAATGGGAAACAGACTAAGATATTTCAACCGTAACAAGCGGTTTTCGTCAGAGTCAAAAAACCCGACTGAAACACAAGATGCAAAAACATTATGGTGAGGGGTTCAGAAGATTCAGAATGAGGTTTTCTGCATCTTGTGTTTCAGTTGGGTTTTTGACTTTGACGAATACTGTTTGTTACGGTTGTAATATCTTAGTCCATTTTTTCTCCATTTCTTATAGTTGTTAAACATATATATGTATATATACTTTAACTAGACAGACAGACGTTTAAATACGAAGAAGACACGCAGGATAAAGGAATACTCTGACTGATAAACTTTCGGTAAATCTATCTTCAGGAAAAAAGAGAGAGGAATAGCAAGCATACCGCAGATCATTACGGGGTTACATGTGTACGTTACAAACAATCTCTATTTAACTATTAGGAATTAGGGTTGTGTTTTGTTATTGAAAACTTAGAATGACGAAGTAACGTAAATTATAATCTATATAAATAACAGAAAGGTTTTGTATGAACATTGCTTAGAACCTTAGAACTTAGAAGTCTGTGCATGAAGGAACCACAGCTAATACAGGACCCATGTACTGTACAAATAATGATATCTTCTACTATTCTATAATTTCTAATAATATTTTGGAATATCATTTGAGATGGGCAAATTTTCTAGTTCATAATAAATATAAACTCTACGGATGAATAAATTATTTATTAACTATGCATAAGATCTTCCCATTGATTTGGAATTAACTCCTAATATATGGAAATATATGCAAAAGATTCCTATGACATCTGATAATTCACAACTAGTTACGTCAGAAAAAGACGAATATCTCTAACTCGTTGTAAATAATGACAAACAACCTACTCAAGTAAGAACATGTTTTTGAATTTTAAAAGCGTTCTTTGGTCAGCTATTAGAGCGATAAGGACGGCATTAACTTAAGAAAATTCTTTCTTTAAAATATAAGTCTATTAAGCTTTGATAACAAAAATAAATGAGAATTATTAAGTTGAAAAATTAAGTTACATTGCTATTTAATATACAGAAGTACCTTGAAATATGAGCCGCTTAAGATACGACTTTTTTGGAATCCGAGCTGCATTCTTGCTTGAAATCCTAGCTAAAGTTTGAAACACGAGCTTGGTTTGTACTGCGGTTAGTGAAAAGACGGGAAGTTTTGGTTCAAAATATCTCAATATTATTGAATTTATTTAAGTTCCTTTAATTTTAAAAAGGAAAGTGTTGTTTCTGTTTTGTGTTATTAAGAAGTTCATTTAATGTTAAGAAAGTGCAATTTTATTTTAAGCAGTATTTTTATAGAAGATTTATAGGAAACAATTTTATGAGATTATAAACAATTATTAGTTTAAAGATATAAACAGTAGTAGTTGTTAACATTGTATATTTTTTAATGTATAAATATAGCTCCTGGTATTCTAGGGTTAGGTGGAGTATAGTACGAGTACCTTGGCTTTCGATTGGAACCTGGAATCTTGGGCATGATCTTCGGTTAGTCATGTTGGAGAGAAAAGCCTTGCATGCTATAAATCGTAGAGGAGATAAAGCTACCGGTTGCAAGCATATAAAGAACCATTCAGTTGTAAAACAACCCAATCGTAAAGAACTTTACTTAATTTTAAGTAAAATTTAGAGCTTCCGTTGTGAAATAAACTATTATGAAATTTACTTCATAAATAAAGATATACTCATATTTGGGGATTTAAAGAATTACGTCCCCACACAAAAAAAATGTTTAATTCTTTAAATTCCCAAAAAATGAGTAAAACACTTTAACAGATTAAACAAGTAATGAAAAATACTGTCAATAAATTAATAAGATACACTTTTAAGACTTATAACAATGAAGGCTGTGATTAAATAAAGTTGCTAGTGAATCGATGCCTACAAAATAAATGCCAGTGACTGCCTGACTAATAGTCTGGAATGTGTTCCAAAGCAGTGTTTCTCAAAGTGCCAGTCAGTCGCAGAGATGCTAGATAATCAGCTGCGCCTTGTATTAATTTAAATAAATAACACATCAACTATATTAGAGTCTATTATTAATTTATACTTTCAAACTATTCAAAAACCAGTTTTCCATATCAGTTGTTTTTTTTTTAAAAAAAAAAAGAAATGATATTCATGAAAATTTGAAACACTGTGTGTGAAAGGGTTGAGAATAGCTAACACTTGTCTAGGCTTTAGATGTTTTAATTATATCTTTTAGTTAATCTCACTGTAACTATTGAACAGCATTCTGTTTTAAACGAATGCCAAAACATGTGGGTTTTCTGCTAAGGAAACGGCAAAAATGTGGTATATTTGTCATTCAGTACCTAATTAAAACAAGAGTGACCCACAATATCAGTGGTTAAGGTTCCCAGCCTACCTCTAAAGATTCCTCAATCATTTTAAATGCAGAAACCGTTCATTAAATAGTAAGCGAAACTCTTCCTAGACTGACAACTCTTAGGCCGCGAAAGTAATCTCAACCCATTAAGTAGTACTCATTCCCAATATTGGTTAACCTTGGTGATCCAGTGGGAACCAGTATCTTCAACATACTAGCTAATAAGAATAGAGAATATATTCAGATTTGTCAATTTGATCATTCTATACCACCTAACTAGACAGATTGGAGGGTCAGGTTAGCCCAATAACAAGGTATCCGCCAAAGGACTGCTAGGTCCTGGGTTCAATACCCACTCTGGTCCTCGAGTTATTCACATGGGGGGTGAATAAATTTGAGCACGTCGTACTCGGAGAGGACGTCAAGCTATCGGTCGCGAGCCTGTACGAAGTCAGGATTCGTTAAAGATGTCTACTCTCAATGCATTTCAGTTAGGCAAATTAAAGGACTCCCAATGTTTACTCATCTTCTTTCTGTGATATTACAAGAGCCAATGTTCGGCTATGTATTTTACTTTGTGGGAGCACCACTGTAGCCTAGCCTAACTAGAGAGAATTTCATAATAACCATTCATCAGAATAATTAATATTTTATTCAATAGTGTCGAATTTCTGATGAAGTAAATGCAATGAAGAAGAAAAGGTTGTTTGAATTATGTATGTGACTTGAAAGTAGTTGTTTGACCTTGTCAAGGAAATAGAGCAAGATGAAGGGGAAGACAAAGTTGTTTAGTGGGGCGATGGGCAGCGAGTAACGGGGTTTAACAGGAACTGCAAGGACAGCGAGAGACTCCAAGCAGGACACTGAGGTAAAGGCAAGGAAATCGCTTTACTGTTCTCCTGACTTTCTAACTGTTGAGCGAGCTCAATTTACAACAAGGACAGAAACATAGTACAAGCGGACAACGCGGCTTGTTTAATTCAAATCATTATGCAATGAACGTCATTCCCTACCGGCACATCGCTCTGTTTCCCATTTCTCTCCTGCGATACCTATAGACATAG
Source organism: Hermatobates lingyangjiaoensis (assembly GCA_026182355.1). NCBI lineage: Eukaryota > Metazoa > Arthropoda > Insecta > Hemiptera > Hermatobatidae > Hermatobates > Hermatobates lingyangjiaoensis. The sequence goes on along the minus strand of JAPFBL010000077.1, from coordinate 725,404 downwards.
ACATTAGCTCCTCTTCCATCACAAAAGCCTACTTCAGCTATTAGTGATTGTTCCAATAATCATCCTATATCAATAGAGATCTTATAAAAATTATTTAATAAACAATCATCACCACTATCCCGCTGATACAAAGTTAAAAAACTCCAAAATGTGATTATATACCAATTGTTGCCTAGAGAAAACTCCAGAACAAAGCCTAAAGATAACTAAAAGATAAATTAGTCAAAACCAATAAAAAATAAAAATACCCATATTCTAATAAGAAATAAAGGAAATCCGAGAGAGCAACATTTGTAAATGAACTAGACATACACTAAAATGCTTAAATTAATCTGCAGTTATTGCAATTACTTGGTTATATATACAGAACACTCATATGTGTAGAAATAAATTGATCTGTTTTAATAAAGCTAGACAATATAACCTAAATATATAAAATATATGCAAGTATTCCGTTTGAATCGTTGTTTTGAAAGTTTTTAAGTCTAATAAACATTTCTGCGGATTAGAACATTTTAAAACAAAAAGAAGTATACCATGGTTCTTTTCACTTAAATTATTTTTCAACGTTTCAGTGAATTCTTATCACCATCTTCAGGATATAAGTTAGATCTATAGCACTATTTAAACTAAACCTTATTAAAAAACACTTATTTTAAACTAAACAGTTCCCAAACAGGCATAGTTTGTTAATTAAATCATGCTTTTTTTTTTTGTTAATTCTAGTGGATTTCCCGAAGATTTACAGGGTTTCTTCATGTATTTCTTTGGATTTGGATTTTATCCAAATGTTTATTGGAGTTTTTGAATTGAGGTACTTTGTACCCCCTCTGGAAATAGTGAAATTATTTGAATGTTTGACGTGAAAATTTGAGTTTGTATGTGTGTTTCTCTACTCTATGTGTTACTCTTTTTGAATTTTGAAATAGTATATTATATATATACTATTGTATATATATAATAGTATATATATATATATATATATATATATAAAATAGTACAATATATAAATATATATATATATATATATATATATTATATATTGTAAACAGGAAAACAATCCAAAAGGACAAAAAACGTTTCACGATAAATCACAGACACAGAACAAAGGAACAAACACACTTACTGTCTCTAATTTGCGGTTGAACCGTGATAAGGAGAGTTGAGAGGTAAGTGCGCTTGGTTTCCCTATCTCAACTCTCCTGATGACGGTTCAACCACAAATTACAGACAGTAAGTTTGTTTGTTCTTTTGTTCTGTATCTGTAATTTATGTAAAACGTATATATATATATATATATGTTGGGTTTTTGAGTCAGACGAAGACAGCTTGCTACGGTTGAATGATCTTAGTCTTGTATTCCCATTTCATATTGTGGTTTGATCATTGATTGTTGTTTCACGTGTTTATGTGAAATCTTTATATATATATATATAAGAATCACAGTAAACACATGATGTAATGAATAAATTTTAAACTACAAGGAAAAAGGAAAATGATAAAAATAAATGCTCTAAGGTGAAATGCTTTAACTTTATGCCACCAGAGAGAAAAAGTAAGAACTTTGTTTGCTAAGCAGAAGGAATGTAACGAAAAAGTTGATACATATATATATAAAGGCTTCAGTTACTCAAAGGGACTACTTCTGCCCGATGATGGCGAATGTCGAAATATTGTTGTGAGTCATTTTTGTGTGTTTTTATTTGTTTTTCTCTTTCCTTTATGAACTATATATATATATATATATATCACAAGATCTCACAGAGTTTTTGTATAACAAACATAAAAGTCTAAATCATAGTGAAAAAAATTGAGAATATAACTGCAATCAACAATTTAGTCACTTTTTGAATATATATTGTTGTAGTTTAAATATACTGTTGTACATTAGTATAGCCTTATTATATGATATTTATTAAATATTAATAAATAGATAATAAAGTAATGTTGTTATAAGAAGAAAGAAAAACAGATGTGAGGATATGTGTGGTTGGTGGGTGATTGGGGAGACAATGTTAGCAAGTTCTCTGGCGAATACTCTGCCAAGAACGCCTTCTAATGCCTGCAATTTGGCACTGCACCACCCTTATCTCACACTCCCTTCAAAATCCCCACTTCTCCTTCACTCTTATTAATATCCCTCTCAAATCATAAATAAATTCCATCATATTACATTCAACTTGAAAGTTTCTCCTAATTTATATAGGCCTAATAAAATTTTATTAAAATGCTAGAATTTTAATAAAATTAAGGTAATCGTGCAGTGAATGGCTAGAACTATTTCAAATAACTTAAACCATCTCATTTCTTTAACGAGTTTCCAACCCTTATTAACGAGTAGATCTTTGACCTATTTTTTTATTCTTCATAAGCGGAAATTACCTTTTTTTTACCCACTTATTTATTTTATAATATTAAATTTTCTTTACCATCCAAAACAGATTTTTAATTATTGACAAACCATTTTATTTTCACAGGTAATATCTATTATATAAATTAAGATGAGTGTACCAGTAATACACGTTCTGTCTATTACTCATTTACTGGGTATGCTACTACATATTTATAAGTATGAAAAAATAAATCTTTCAACCAATTATATGAAATTAACCTCAATCAGTTCGGAGATTTAAGAATTTACGACGAGATCTATCGTCGTAATTAACGAGACGATATATTTACTTCTGAAACCCATTCGCTCTTATGATAAGACAATTATTCTGAATGTTTCTTAAGAGGAAATGGTTTAAAAGCCTACCTTGACATAACTCCTTTAGGTTAACAAAAAATATTATACATTTCTGAGAGGAAGGTTCAAAAGCAAAGATGAGAAGAACTGTAGAATTGAAAATGAGAGTGATGCACAGAGCTAGTGAGTTAAGAAAGGAAAGCTTGAAATCGGCAAAAGAAGACAATTAAACTGTTAAGGTAAGTTACTAGACCAATGAACCAACCAACGGCCACTGAATCATTCGCATACTGTAGTCGATGTGGTAATTAGCAGTTCTAAGTCACAAACACTACTGCTGAATTACTCTACTACTGTGACTGTGAGGTATGTAAGTAAATATCTGTGGTGTTTACTTTAGTTTGTGATTTTACAATATTTCGTGGTCGTTTGATTTGCTAAATAAATGTCATGGAATCGTGAAAGAGTTCTTAGTCTAGGAAGAGTTTCGCTACCTATTTAATCAACAGCATCTGCATTTGAAATAACTGTGCAATCTTTAGAGATAGGCTAGAAATAACTGGGATGAGTTAGGGTTTTTGTAGCCTTACTTGTCACCAGTCCATTGGTGAATTGGTCAATTAATTCCAACATGAAGTCTCTTTGAATATCCACATTTTTGTCCAAGCAAGGTGTCCTAGTCATAAGGCGTGCACATTTACTTTGGAATATCTGGATGTCGGTTATATTATTTCTTGCGGCTTCTAGCAATATCCAGCACCCGTTAATTATACTAGCCCTAATTACCACCATATAAATGAGGTCCATTACTACATGCAGGGTATTCTTTGACTTTAGGATAGAGTAGAAATTTCACATTAGGGGCAGGCCCAATTTCTATTTATTTTTTGCATGGTGTTTAAATATTATCCTGCTATAAATTATTATAACTAGGTATTTAGTCTAGGTTTTGTAGGTTATTAACTGGCGACCAATGAAGACTATAAATTGTGGTTAGGTGTTCCTTTAATGGATTGTAACTTGAAAGTAAGTGACCAGTAACTTAACTAGTAAAAAATTCGATCAAGGCAATTTTGAAACTCTCTTGTGGCAAACTCTACTCCTCTGGTACTTCTAAAGACTTTGCGGTGCCATCCGCAAAGAGACTCAGAATTAATTCAGTTCTTTTTTTTTTTGGAAGAATTCAGGTATAGAAAGAGCAAGAAAGCAAACAAAGTACAAAAGAATAGTGCTGGCATAGGTTATGGCTGGGAAACTACAATGAACAAATAAAATACAGCAAGGGTTTGGTTGAGACAAGGGGGAGTAACATAAAGACAATGACAAATATGCAGCATATCTGGAAAGGCTCTAGAGTATGAGTAGATAGTAGATCTGTAGATACAGATACAGATATATCTGTGGATAGAGATGTGTAGACAACATGAAGCACCAAATGACCGAACTCAATTCTTCCTGTGCATGTCAGTGGAAATGTAGACATGTGAGCGAGTTTATGAATGAACTCACCATTAATCTCCATTAATATTCAATATTACATATTGAATCATAGAGTATATTTCTAACGTTTGCAAAAAAACATAATGATACTGTAAGGTACAAGGTATGGTATAATGATATAATATGGTACTAAGGATAATATTTATATTTTTTTTAACTATAAGACGTTGGATCTGGCACAGAGAATGAGATATACATACACTTTTACAAGTATTCAAAATTTCTTTTTTCCTTTTTATTCTTAAAACTTGGCTGATTCGGAGCGCCAAATCACCGAACAAAAAGGAGGAACTCTGCACTCTCTGCGTACAGTGGGCAGGATAACGGAACGAGTGACCCACCCAATGTTGCCAACAGAACAAAAAGATTATATTAACATTATAAAAAAATCGACAATTTTGTCTGACTCATTATTAAAAAAAAAATGTGACAAATAGCATTTGTATTATGCTTGGTATTATTTAAATAGTAATATTTTAAGCCTTAGATTTGATTTATAGTGAAGAAAATTACAAGCACCTGTTGGAATGTCACTGAGGTCGAGTGATCGGAAGGGAGGTATAGAATTGTATTTCTCTCTTTGTTTCGAAACAAATCTAGGGTAACAGGTTGGCGCCTCGATGAAGTCAGCATTTTTTTCATTAAACTAATTTGTAGCACAAACAAACTTGGATGATTGGCACATTGAGATTGATTGTTAAATTATACTAGTGACTTTCTATTAAAATCTTTACATATTAGTCAACCACCACTTTTTATAGTAAACTCGTAAAATAAAAACCAACATCTACAAGACAATAGGAAATTTAAAAAATGTGGCAAAAACCTTTCAACCAAAGCAACTGGTTTTCATCTGTCTCAAGCAAACTATATGTTGATGGGAGACTGCATATCAGCGAATTTAAGTCATATGTATGATACACTGATCAAACCACAATATGAAATGAGAAAACAAGGCTAAGAGCTTTCAACCGTAGCAAGCGGTCTTCATCAGTCTCAAGCAAACTATATGTTGATGGGAGACTACATATCAACGAATTTAAGTCGTTTACATGTAGTCGTTTACATATGTGTCTACATATCAGTGTATATGTATGATACACTGATCAAACCACAATATGCAATGAAAAAACAAGGCTAAGAGCTTTCAACCGTAGCAAGAGGTCTTCATCAGTCTCAAGCAAACTATATGTTGATGGGAGACTACATATCAACGAATTTAAGTCATATGTATGATACACTGATCAAACCACAATATGAAATGAGAAAACAAGGCTAAGAGCTTTCAACCGTACAAGCGGTCTTCATCATGTGCTCAAGCAAACTATATGATGATGGGAGACTACATATCAACGAATTATAAAAAAGTCGTTTACATGTAAGAAAATCGTTTACATATGTTGTCTATATATCAGTGTATATGTATGATAAAACACTGATCAAACCACATTATATGCTGATATGAGAAAACAAGGCTAAGAGCTTTCAACCGTAGCAAGCGGTCTTCATCAGTCTCAAGCAAACTATATGACTGATGGGAGACTACATATCAACGAATTTAAGTCATATGTATGATACACTGATCAAACCACAATATGAAATGAGAAAACAAGGCTAAGAGCTTTCAACCGTAGCAAGCGGTCTTCATCATAAATTGTCTCAAGCAAACTATGATGATGATGGGAGATACATATCAACGTAATTTAAGTCGTTTCATGTAGAATCGTTTACATATGTGTCTATAATCAGTTTTGTATATGTATGATAAAACACTGATCAAACCACAATATGCAATGAGAAAACAAGGCTAAGAGCTTTCAACCGTAGCAAGCGGTCTTCATCAGTCTCAAGCAAACTATATGTGATGGGAGACTCATATCAACGAATTTAAGTCATATGTATGATACACTGATCAAACCACAATATGAAATGAGAAAACAAGGCTAAGAGCTTTCAACCGTAGCAAGCGGTTCTTCATACAATGTAGACTCAAGCAAACTATATGATTGATGAGTGTTAACTACATATCAAGAATTTAAGATCAAAAGACAATTGAATGAAAAAACAAGTAGACTTTACGTCAGGTTTATCAGTAAGCAAACTGTTGATGGCTATCATATCAGAATTTAGTATATGTATGATACACTGATCAAACCACAATATGAATGAGAAAACAAGGCTAAGAGCTTTCAACCGTAGCAAGCGGTCTTCATCAGTCTCAAGCAAACTATATGATGATGGGAGACTACATATCAACGAATTTAAGTCATATGTATGATACACTGATCAAACCACAATATGAAATGAGAAAACAAGGCTAAGAGCTTTCAACCGTAGCAAGCGGTCTTCATCAGTCTCAAGCAAACTATATGATGATGGGAGACTACATATCAACGAATTTAAGTCGTTACATGTAGTCGTTTACATATGTGTCTATATCAGTGTATTGTATGATACACTGATCAAACCACAATATGCAATGAGAAAACAAGGCTAAGAGCTTTCAACCGTAGCAAGCGGTCTTCATCAGTCTCAAGCAAACTATATGATGATGGGAGACTACATATCAACGAATTTAAGTCATATGTATGATACACTGATCAAACCACAATATGAAATGAGAAAACAAGGCTAAGAGCTTTCAACCGTAGCAAGCGGTCTTCATCAGTCTCAAGCAAACTATATGATGATGGGAGACTACATATCAACGAATTTAAGTCGTTTACATGTAGTCGTTTACATATGTGTCTATATATCAGTGTATATGTATGATACACTGATCAAACCACAATATGCAATGAGAAAACAAGGCTAAGAGCTTTCAACCGTAGCAAGCGGTCTTCATCAGTCTCAAGCAAACTATATGATGATGGGAGACTACATATCAACGAATTTAAGTCATATGTATGATACACTGATCAAACCACAATATGAAATGAGAAAACAAGGCTAAGAGCTTTCAACCGTAGCAAGCGGTCTTCATCAGTCTCAAGCAAACTATATGTTGATGGGAGACTACATATCAACGAATTTAAGTCATATGTATGATACACTGATCAAACCACAATATGAAATGAGAAAACAAGGCTAAGAGCTTTCAACCGTAGCAAGCGGTCTTCATCAGTCTCAAGCAAACTATATGTTGATGGGAGACTACATATCAACGAATTTAAGTCATATGTATGATACACTGATCAAACCACAATATGAAATGAGAAAACAAGGCTAAGAGCTTTCAACCGTAGCAAGCGGTCTTCATCAGTGTCAAAAACCTACCTGGATTTGGGTTTTTGACTCTGACGAAGACCAGTTGTTACGATTGAAAGCTCTTAGCCTTGTTTTCTCATTTCATATTGTGGTTTAATCATTGATTGTTATTTCACGTGTTTATGTGAAATCTTGTATATATGATAAACATACATATGTGTAATAATATTACCAAGGAGTTTACTTGAATTATTATTCTTATTCTAAACAAGTAATTTGTGGTGCCAAGATAAACGTATTTTGAACTTAATAACATTTCAGACAAGAAAATGGAGGTCACCAAAAGATAAAGGACACCCTGAAGAGAAAGCCCAAGTAATAAAGTAATCATAACATGTAAAACACGTTATCCAAGAACTCTTCACATATGATAGACTGCTGAAATGGGAGTGAACATCATGGATGATATCAAGGGATGTTAAATACTTGAACAAAGAAACACGACAAAAACAAAGAAAAATAGTTCTTATAGTTATAATTTTTTTCTTATTAGTTTCATTGCAGAGGTACATCTGAATAGTTAAACATTTCCGTCTGAAATTTCAGGAGTTTAGAGTGACCAGATAAAACCATTGTCTACGTTTGACAGGCCTCATTGTTTAATTAATTGTATTGAAGAAAAGAATGTGATAGCAAAAGGAAGACGCATATGCCAAAAAGTGTAAGCAGGGCTAGTTTTTTTTTCACAATGCTTCTCAGAATTTTTTTCATTAACTCATTTGTAGCACACACAAAGTTGGTTAATAGCACATTGAGACTGATGGTTAAATTATAATAGTGAGGCAATCCTCTCTATTAAAATCTCTATACATCAGCAGCCAATAACCAGATTTCATAGTAAACATGTAAAATAAAGAAAAAACAAAATCTAACCCAACAATGGCCTAAAAGGATAAATTCGGTGTCCATGTCATCAAAAGTTTACACCTAAACCCTTCAAATTTACTTATGTGGATATACCTAAAAAGTAAAGTGCACACCAAGAATACCAGAACAATCACCGACTGCAAGACAGCCATTAGAAGGTCGGTTTGTGAAAAGACTCGGACAACTTTTGAAGCCCGCTTCAAGAAATGATCTGAGTCAAAGGAAGGTAATTTCTAACACATAGATCTACAATAGAGAGTCAAATTCCAAATGCTCCCATGTCTGAGAATAATTTTATAGACACAATAACCCAGCTATCAATCAATATTTCATTCAATTTATGTAAATGAATAAGAAATAAGGTCAATCAAACGTTGGGGCCCATATTTTCTTTTTTTTTTTTAAATTAATTTGTATAATTCAAGTTAATACTTTCATGTCAAAATAAATAAACACTTACATTTTGCTATATTTTGGTACAATACAGTTTTCAAGAATGCCAAAAGTAAAAAAAAAAAAGAATGAATAATAAGTAAACAGACTTTATAATATTGCAACTCAGTACATTCAACATCAGAAAAAAAGAAGAAAGCAGGAAAAATAAAGTCAAACAAAAACTCAATGAAAAGCACTAGAAATTAATAAAAAAAAAGTAAAAGAAAAATCAAGAATGTTATGTACTCAACTTTACTGTAAAGAAATCAATTCATTTAATTGATATATTTTAAAGGTGCAATTTCAGTGTATGTAGAAGTAAATGTTATTGGACAAATATTACAATCAACTGACTACAAGTTTATAATTGAGAATAATCAATTAGTTTTAATGTTTTTATTCAAATATTTCTTATTAGATTATAAACAATGTATAAAAGAAAAGTAATTGAAACAACTCAGGAAATGTGATCATAAAAGAAATAGGTGAACACACCAATGAAAGACCATAGAAAACGTACTTTAGAACGTTGGGTCAGTATTCGTAAAACTCTTAATGAATAGTCCTATATATATGAATAACGACAGACAAGCCCTAACGGATAAAATTACGGTTAAATTAAAATAATGAATACTTTGTACTTTATCCCTGTCATGTGATTGATATACTGGAATGTTATGTGGCAAAATGAGAGATGCACATGAAGTTTTGTGGTTCGAGATTTCTTATGAAAAAACGACAGATATGAGATTAACTCATATAGTTATAAAGAAAGTGTTATCAACAATGCAAGCACATCCTTTAATACAAACATACATGATCATTTCTAACTTTTTAATTAACTCACATGTGTTATAATACTCGTAGTACTTCAGTGCGTGACTCAACAGGAGAACGACTTAAAGTACTTAGAAGCGATCGTGGTATTCTCAAAACATATAGCCAAATATATCAAGAAACATCTATCACATAACCAAAACACGTAAGTAAGAACGACCTAAAGTACTTAGAAGCGATCGCGGTGTTCTCAAAACATATAGCCAAATATATCAAGAAACATCTATCACATAACCAAAACACGTAAGTAAGAACGACTTAAAGTACTTAGAAGCGATCGTGATATTCTCAAAACATATAGCCAAATATATCAAGAAATATCTATCACATAACCAAAACACGTAAGTAAGAACGACTTAAAGTACTTAGAAGCGATCGTGGTATTCTCAAAACATATAGCCAAATATATCAAGAAACATCTATCACATAACCAAAACACGTAAGTAAGAACGACTTAAAGTACTTAGAAGCGATCGTGGTATTCTCAAAACATATAGCCAAATATACCAAGAAACATCTATCACATAACCAAAACACGTAAGTAAGAACGACTTAAAGTAGTTAGAAGCGATCGTGGTATTCTCAAAACATATAGCCAAAGATACCAAGAAACATCTATCACATAACCAAAACACGTAAGTAAGAACGACTTAAAGTACTTAGAAGCGATCGTGATATTCTCAAAACATATAGCCAAAGATACCAAGAAACATCTATCACATAACCAAAACACGGAGAACTACGAACATTTACTTCAGTTGTTTATATTTATGTGTATTTACCCTTATATTAGATAGTTAATGATAATTGAAAAAAAATAGGGGAACCTGTATAGATAAATCAATTGATGTTTTATTAATTGATATTTTCATTGAGATGATATACACAGATATCAGGTAATTATTTTCTTATTATTATAAAAGTGAATAACTAACACGGAATAAATATTATTATTTTTGAAATATAATAAAAATATTTGAGGACCTGTTGAAAGAGAAAGCTGAATAAACATGCAGTAGTAGGTAAATGAAGTTAGTTATTTTTTCAGTTATGAAACGTCATTAGAACGGTTACATGAAAGCTTGAGAGTGATTGTGTTCTCACGAAGCAGATGAACAGTCAATGCAAGCAGTTTTAAATGAGAGTTCCTAGTGGTCAAATTGAAAGGAAGGCACAACAATGGTTACCGAGCTTGAGCCAATCTCACATATGCAAATGACTGTCTGCCGCAAACAGGGCCTGTATTGATCAAACAATAACAATTAAAGCGCTAGATTGGATAACTTTATGTAGGATATAGTAGGTCAATAGATAGATTTAGTTAATTTGTGATCGCAGTTACTTGGGGCAACTGTAATCAGTTGGGAAACTGAATCAATAATGGTACACTGCCTTGCCTTCTGCTCTGTCTTGTAATCCTTCCATCATTAGACGCTATCTCCGAAAACCCTTTTGTCTTCCGATCAATACCCAAATGTTTCTTTCCTTAGAAATGTTTTAGTTTATCAAAAAGATCGAGTTGTGTCTAGATAATACTTCAATTTCATTCGGGTGATCTCAACAAACCATCCGGTTAATTAAAGCTTGTTTTTACCAAAAGCAGCAAGTGTTTCTGGGTTTTTCACTAATATGAGATTGTACTCTGATGGCCAAGTATCTGCATTTCAGTCGGTATGATAGCTTTCATAATATAAAATTAAGAACATCAACATCCACATAAGGCCCAATTATAAACGTCCAACTGAAAACATGTCTCCTCTAAGGCATGAACTTCGTTCAGTTCTTTGGAGGGAGCACTAAAATGAAGGGTGTTCTGAAGAAACAAGTAAACTCTTTTCTGCTAGTTGCTGTTAACTTTGGTACACATCGCTACAAGTCTCCCTAATACTGAGTGTAGTTTAGAATAAACCATTACCGATGATTATAATGTATATAGTTTAACATTTAATTAATGAAGACTCGATAATATTTCTTAAGAACATCAATCTACCAAACATGATTATTTTAAGTTTTGTCCAACTTATACTAGGTTAGGTTAGGTTGCAGTGGCAGTCCCACAAGGGAACACACGCAGGCCAAGCGTTGGCCCTTTGTGATACCACACAATGAAGACTGATTCTACAGTGGGAGTCCTAAATTTTGCCTAACTCAAATATATTTATAGTAGGGATCTTTAACGAGCACCTGACATCGTACAGGCTCGGGACCAACGGTTTAACGTCCTTCTCCGAGGGACGACGTGCTCAGATTTATTCACCTCCCGCGTGAATAAGTCGAGGGCCTGGTGAGGATCACGTAAACACTGAGCTAGCCTGGCCCTGTAACTTATACTATGATTTCTAAATGTAAAATTAAGTCACACCTTTCTTCAGGTCCAACTACAGAGTACTGATGTTGTATATCACGCAGTTTTAATAATTTTTCCACTTGAGCTGTATATATTTTATAACAACATTTACAAAATTTTATGACAAAATTGTTTAAATTCACACTATATTTTAGTACCTTACAAGGGCTTTAAGAGGAACTTGTTCAGATGAAGAAGGGAAAATTATGCTTATTTTATATTATATTTAATTATAAAATTATACACTATACAGAATGACACAAGAAACTTGCTAACTAACACCGATATTACCAACTGCAGTGTCTCAAGTTGATATTGCACATGATTCTATATAGTAAACGTCTAGTTATAACTTTTCATAATTATAAGTTTCAGGCCAATGTTACTGTTTAATCTGTTACTACATGCCTCAAGAGTGTTGACAATATACTAATTCGAAAGAGATTTTAGAAAAAAGCATACATAAACCAAGTGAGACGAGAAACATATTTAGGCTATATGACTATACTGTTATAATATGCCTACAACCACCATCGTGATACAGCTAGAGAAAAGAAGGTTATTTACACCGTCTAATGGTTTTATATTCTGAAGAATGTATCTTATAAACTGCATGTTTTTTGTAGAGAGCTCTTCGATGCTGATTCCTCTAGGGAATTCTGCATCTACCATTGCTTCTACATTGGGAGTCTTACATTTTGCTTAACTCAAGCGTATTTGATTAGGGATCATTAACGTGTACCTGACATCGCACATGCTGTGGACTATAGGTTTAACGTGCTCTCTGAGAGATGACGTGCATAGATTGATTCACCACTTACGTGAATAAATTAAGGGGCAGAGTGAGTATCAAAGCCTGGACATTCAGAGGCGAGTATGTTACCACTGAACTAACCTGGCCACTAAGTACAACATGTATCGCACTATTGATCCACATAATAAGACTATTTGGGAGGGGTAATAGTTATATATTTCAACATGCCTAATAATAACCTACCTCAATGGGTCAATCGGACGAGATAAGGTTATTTGCAAGGCATAATGGTTTAACATTCAAATAATATATTTAACAAACTCCACAATGTTAAACCAGTATAAAAATAGAAACAATTGACTCTTCATACGGTGTTGAAAAATTAATTACAACGAAATACGTTATGATAATGCCTTGCTAGGAACTGTTTGTTGTTTATTTGTTTTAAAGGTGCTGCTACGCTGCCTTGAAAAGATGTTTTAGTCCAAAGATAAGCATATGTCTCTGCTATGTACTCTTTTAAAGTAGGCTACAACAGTTCTATTTAATCATAAATCCGCACTAACTATTATATTATATCCGCAAATATAAGTAAATAAATTTTAAAAATAAATTATAAATATTGAAAAGTATGCTGGAAATAATTACGATCTTATTTAGCAACAAAATTGGAAATATTGCTGGTAGAAAGGAAAATGTAATAATAAAGTTGGAAATAGGTTGGGAATTCAAAAACCACTATTGAGCAGCCGACCAAGCAGGAATATTGCCCAGTGACAAGGCCGGTCTCTGAAATATTTCTCTCGTGCCTTTTGTCGGAGACCCTGCTTACAAAAAAAAAACCTTGTCCTTCGCTTGCTTACAGTATTAAAGTAAGCCTCTGTTCGATAAATCATGTCCAAAGCTACTTCTTTTTCTACACCATTCTAAAATAGCATTTTGCAACGTGATTCTTATAATAATAAACTTTGGGATTGTTACTGTTGACTAGTTATGGCTTCTATGAGAACATAGAGCCTCTCTCCCTTTCTCTCGCTCTCCCTGTGTGTCTGTGTGTATTTATACCTATCTGGGTTAGTGGCTGAAAAGCCAATGAGAGAGAGAGTGAGAGAGTTCTTTTAGGACGCTACCTTTGTTGTGTATCAGTGTAACACAAACAGAGTATTAACTACTTATATTCATGTCCTCTAGAATTAAAATATTGACAATTTAGATCAATTAAAAGGCCAGTCTAGGAGGAATGGTGATAGATGACTGCTGCGTATGTTCGGTTATTCTACCATCAAATTACAAGGGATTTGACAGAAATATCATCGCAGGTCTGTTTCAGGATTGATGCCGTGCTATTGAAGATCTAATTTAGAAGTGATGCTAATAATTAAGAAATCGATTCAAAACTAACAAGCTAAGTTGAAAAACAAACTATATAACGACACATATATTCACTTATTTTCGGTTCTGCGTCACCAGGAGGAATAATATATGTGTGTATATCAATGTCTAAACTACAGCATGAGATCATAAAATGGCTAATATTTTATTCTGAAACAAGTGGTGTACGTCAGAGTCCAACTGATACTGAATATATATACATATATATTCATAAAATTATCGACAGTGAAATAGAAACAGAATAAAAGTTTGTCAGTACTACGTTGTATTATTGTAAAACAGTCCATCACAACAACTTACAAAATTATTAAAATAAATCAACACTAAGAAAGGACAACAATATTTTGACCTCATCAGACGAAAAAGTCAAAATATTGAAAAGAGTTTTGTTTTGTTTCTTGGTGTTCCTTGCCTTTAATCGTTTGATATATATCTGTGTGCGCGTTTGTAGATGTGTTCATGTGTTTGACATGTGCGAATGCATACGTGTGTTGTCAGTGACTCCATTTATCTGACAGAGTGCCATATTTATCACTTGACAGTGTATGAACCCTGAAATAGCAAGGTCACTTGGTTCAGCCACAAAGGAGATTGATATATTAGAATTGAGCACGATAGTCTAGACGATGTTGATGTGGGTTCGACTTCCTTAGCCTATGGTTGTTGAGCCCATGTGATGACCACATTTTCTATGTTTGACATGAGATGACGTTGATAACCGTAATATTGATTTATACGTTTAAAATACAAGCTTTTTCAAGACGAGACACATGAAACTTACTTAACTGAGTGATGACCACATTTTAAATTGAATAATGTTAACATGGTCGAAACCTCTTCGATTACAATCAGTTTATATTAAACAAAGTCTGTTCTGCATAACAGCCTTAATCATTGCTGTAATCAGTGGCTGTAGAAATGAATAACCGTAGTACATAGTATTAGAGGTTAAAGATCATTGGCCGCACAAGAAGTCTTAGAGAATAATAAATATTATCATTTAATTTTTACGAAAGTTTTTTTTTCTAGAATGATCTAACGCTGAACCAACATTGACAAAGATGTGGTCATCAATTAAACATTACTTAAATAAGAAAATCTTAAAAATTATTATTGTAAAGCATAATAGAACTGCAGCGTCTGTCTGTCAGTCTGTTTGTTCTCAGACCCTTCTTAAGGTTTTAGAACTATATTGCAATAGTTATACTCCGAAACAAAATGAACGAAACTTCTTTAAAAACTTTTACATGATTACATGTCAGCCTGTTATGTAACTTCCCTATGCAATAATTTTTCACACAGTGTGAACTATTTGACATATCTTAGTGAGCCATAATCTATCTGTAAATCACTAATTGACCTTCATTACTTATTGACAAACTGCAAAAAAGAGGAATTTTAAAATGATGCCTAATACTAAATCTGTAAACGTTATAAGTGTTGAAAAGTATAAAAAATTAATGAAAAACAGTATAAAAAAAACTGTAAAAAACAATGGTTTTAAGGAAAATTGGAAACATTCAGTCTATCAGAAATGTTATTCACCATAGTTTAAATTCAAATTTTTTTTTCTGTTACATTATTAATACAGAATTAATTACTATAACATAATTTTATGTACTGGAACATAATTTTCGAGAGCAATTGTTTATTTTTCTGCACTTAACACCCTCTAAAATACCTCTCTTGCCTCCTACTCTTTTCTCAACCCAACACCAGACTTTCCTAAAAATATCTGGCTTTATTTGAGATTTAACTTTGTCAAAGACCGCTTTTTAAGGTTGAAAGATCTTTTTCTTTATTCTGATTCCTCTATTGAAGATGAAAGGCTGTCTAAAGGATTTTTGGAGTGTATTGACTCTAGACCAACATTGCTAAAGAAAAATAGTTTCAAATATCAGTGAAAAAGATAAGAAAATTTTAAATCATTTTATCTTTTTCTATTCATTACATCAGTTTCTTTTATTTGATATTATAACTGAAATAATCCAATTCACTTGTTATTCAGCGCAGATATTTCTAGAATACAGATATATAACATATATACTAGTATTTTGAATAAAAAAAAATCTGTAAAATGAATTATTATTTTGTTGAGTGCTGATAGCTAGGACAGGGACTAGTAGTGTACAAATGGAATGATGGAGTGAAGAGCACTGGAGTCTGTCGCTATGCAAATGGTCAATTAGTAGAAAAAGAAAGACGTTTGTGACTGTTTGCCGTCTTTGTTTGCCTACTCGTTAAGACTGTCTGTGTTGCCTCACAGTGGTGCATGTGAAATGCTGCCTAAAGGCCTCTGTTTATCTTTAAACCCTCCTCGCCGCAGTGACACTCATTATTAGCTAATTAACTCCTACTTATCCTAAATCAACTTAAACCATATATACCTTCAATTATTAATAAAAAATAATGCCGTATTTAACATGGAAAAATAGCAACCTATGACAACTCTATGCATTATAAAACCTGCAATTCACTTGATATCAAAATTATAAAAATCAAATCATAAAATCTTTAAGTTATGAAGAGAGGGACTACAAATCCTAAAGTTTATCAGTTATCAAAATGTCGAAATCAAACAAGGAGTTTAAGGAGAAGTCAACAATAATAGAAAATTGCAAAATAGTCGATAAATAAATCCTGATGTTTTTCATTGAAGAACATATCTTTACAAATCATAAAAGTGTTAATATTTGAAAGTAAAGTTTAGAATGCTTATTATTCTAAATTATTTAATATAATTTAATAAGTTTAGAATTCTAGTTAAGAATATGGTAGTAGAAGTTATAAATTAACGTAGTTTTGTGCACTATTTTACTAATCCTGACGTTCCTCATTGAATAAAGTCAGGTTATTTTTAAAATGAATTTAAAAATCATGAACTTTTCTAGTTAAAAATACAAGTACAAGATATAAAATAACATAGTTATGTGTTATAACCCTGAAGTTTTTCATTGAACAAAATAAGGTTACTTTTGAAAATGAAGTTACTAATCCTGAACTTTTCTAGTTAACAATATGGAAATATAAGTTATAAAACAGTGATAATTTTTTAACAAAAATGTTGGAAATTCTGTTACAAACCTTGAGGTTGTTGTTCATTGAACAACATAGTACTTGAAATCAAAAAAGTCCTCACTATTGAAAATGATATTAAACTTTAATTTTGTCATATAATGATATAGGATAGTATGGTATAAGAAATTCTTGTGTTACCTCTTTACCGATTCTAATTCGTGGATTTCAGACTTAGCAACGAAAGCACTACCCGAAGGATCTTAGTAACACTTGACTAAAACCTGTGTCCTGCAGTAATCATTACGCTTATCATGAACAACCTCTAAAGAGTCCAGTGACACAGATCTCAAACCTTTTCAATAGTTCATAAATACTAATGTTTTTTATACATACAAGTAAAAGAAAGGTTTTGTCATTACTCTGTTTTGAGTTAGCTTTGAATTGACACATTTCAAGTTATGTTTACGTTTTATACATTAGAAAAACCGAATCCACCCTTAGAAAAATGTCCAAAACATTTGCCACAATCTAACTCAGACATCATAAGTCATACCAAGCTGAAACTTAGACAACAAATTTGTATACGTCGGCATTAAAAGCTAATATTTGAATGGATTGGAAATTCAAGGTAGAAGCAAAGTTATGTATTTTTAAGCAGAATTTGTTCAGCTGCACAGGTATACAGGCATATAGCTAAAAAAAATATATACAGGCATTTTTAGGTACCTAATACTGTAGCAAGTAGGTATTGCTAGTTATTTTAATTTCGTTTGCATTAATGATAATTTGCTCACTTTAAAAACATTGTCCTACCTACCCACGTACTAAATAAGAAGTATGGCAGAATAAAATTAAATTTGAGCTCAATATCTAAAATTGCAAGAAGTAAGAGAAATTCCAGATCTATGGACGGTAGTAAAGATGATATTTTCTAATATTACATAATTGCTAATATTTTTGAATACCGCATATCATTTCTGAATGTTTATAAAAGACCCGTCAGAGACTGGCCAATCTGCTAGTTTTAAATAAAATAACCTTCTACTATATATACAAATCAATTTAACCATATTGATAACAGTTCTAAAGAACTAAGAGGACACTTTGAAAGGAAGAAGAGCAGACTGTGCGAGGTCTGGGCACGTAGTCGACGGCAGAACTAATCCCTGCCCACAGAGTTGCGGTCTTATCTAGGTCTTAGGGAGGAGGCAGTTGTGCTTGGATTATTACTAACTTGTCCACAAGTTTTATCAGCGTACGAACAATTTTGCAGAGTCAAACATTGTAGACATGAAATAACGTAAAAGTCAAAAGTCATTTGAAGAAGCTAAAGAAATATATGGACAAATTTTTTTTTTGTATTATTTCATCTTCTACAAAAAACGCAAACCAGTACATTTAAGTATATAAAAATATAGATGGTGAAACTATTAGAAATGAAAATAGTTTTCAAATTATCGTTTGCTTTATCCTACATTTCACTTTTAAGTTCAACCCAATCAAAAACCTATGTCAATGTTTTATCATTTCATAAACTTTACAGATAGTTAAAATATCAGCAAATATATATGAAAGATGCATGCTGAGCAGAAACCATAAAACTCTAGAGTGATGTGCTCACAACTTTAATATTATTAAACCGATTCCAAAAGCAATCAATGAATCTATATAAAGATTCATATAGATACAGCAATCACTGCATCTACAGGGTGATTGAAAAGTAACTCCCTGTTTTAAAAAAAACTATAATTTATTTTTAAAATATAATTTCTACAATTAATGAATATGAGAAGGAAGTATAATGCATGGGCTTTTATTTAAAATTCGATATGGGCGCCTTTATTTGCCACCAGCTTCTCAAGTCGACCAGGAATCGCATCAACTGATTTCGCAAGAAACTCTTGTGGGATGGAAATCATAACTTCTCGTATTCGCCCTTCAAGTTCTTCCAAATTCAGATTTAAATAAATCTGAAAGGAAAACAAGAACATATATTAAATTGCCGTACATTAAGTAATATATACACAAAATTGAGATTTAATTGAGATTTAAAATAAATTGTATTTATTTTAAAATAGGGAGTTACTTTTCAATCACCCTGTATATAAATAAAAGAAACGTTTTGTCTGTACTTTGCTTAGAACTGACTCATTTTAAGTCATTTTCACATTTTATATTTTAGAGAAACCGAATCCAAAGATCAGAGAAACAGAGAAAAATTTCTGTCTGTTTTTCCAAAAAAATTGTCACATGCAAACTCAGCCACCATAAGTCATAGCGGACTGAAACTATACAGTAGATTTGTGTGTACCTAAATTAAAAGCCAAGATTTGAATAGATTGGAAATTCAAAGTAGAAACGAAGTATGGACTATTATTTTAAGCTGTGTTTGACTAGCTGCACAGGTATACACTTAAAAATATACCGGTGTTTTTAATGTAGGAAGTAGGCATTGTTAGTTGATTTTAATTACACAGTTTGCGTTTATCACTCATTTGCTCCTTTTTTTTTAAAAAAAAAAGTCCTATGTACCCGCTTTCTAAATGACGTGTATGGCTAGAATAAAGTCAAATTTGAGCTCAGTATCTAAAGCTGCAAAACGTAAAAGGAACTCCAGATCTAATGACAGTTATGGGCATTCTACTTTGAATTTCCAATCCATTCAAATCTGAGCTTTTAATTTAGTTTAGCTTGCTATGACTTATGGTGGCTGAGTTTGTTTGTGACAAAGCAGACGGACATTTTTCAAGTGCAGATTCGGTTTCTCTAATGGATAAAATATAAAAATAACTGTCCTTATTTCTACAATTCTATAACTTCTATTAATATTGTAGAATACCACGTATCATCTTTGAATTTGTGTAAAAGACCGTCAAAGACGGGGGCATCTACTAGTTATAAAATAAATGAATATTGCCAAAAGACAAGTAGTATGTCTCCAAATCTGGAGTGACCTACAAGCAATTTTACGATATGTAAAATATTATCAACCTTGCTGACAATGCGTTTTCGTTGTATTTCAATGAGCTTATCATGCAGACCACGATAAACATTAAACATTCTGGAAGATATTATCAAATTCATATACATACAATCTGTTTTTTATTTAATTTGTTTTAATGAACCTATATCCATTTTAATACAAGGTTGAAATCATTGATTTAGTACAAGTTCTCATTTACATTTACAATTACATTTAAAAGTACAACTCAGGTAAGGTGATGTTCTGTGCATTATTAATTATTTATTTATAACTTATTTTCTTTATATTTGCCTTAACTAATTTCTATTTACATGCATGTATTATTTCATTTATACCTTTATTTATTCAATATTTATCGTAGGTTTTTTGTACTTTCGAACAGATCCCAAGAAACATATGTTATATGGATGAATTAGTCTGGACATACAACAATTTACATATAAGAAATCGATTTGGAACAAATCAAACTCGCAAATCGAGGTGACACTATACTACTACTATCATAGTATGATTGGCATTAGGATGTTAGTGACTCATCATGCTTTAATGTAAGTGTCTTGAGAAAGCTAAACCCTACCTATGCTCCAGCAAACGATATTTCTTTGTACTAGACAGTTATTGCTGGACTAAAAACCGCATATTCAAAACATATTAAAAGAAGATAAATACAGCTATCAGTTAAATGTTATTTCAAAGCAATATTTTTCAAAGCAATAATAATCAAGTAGTTTATATTTGAAATTGAAATTCATATAACTAGATTTAACCTCATTTCAAAAAAAAAAAAAAAAAAATGAAGAGAAATAATTTATTTAAATTTTTTTTTCAGAAATACATATTTCTCGACAATTGAATTTCCTCATAAATAAAATTGAGTTGCAAAAAGGAAGAGCAATGTAAATTACATTTTGCTGCGGGGAAATGATAAATATTTATAGTATAAAGGGTTTGCGAGATAATGGGACAGAAGGGGACGACTGAATAAAAAGGAATAGTGTTAGGTGATAGGGTGGGGGGAGTGGTTCAGAAGCACTAAACGAATACTACTCATTCAATGCGTGAGCAAACGTCACCACGCCCACCATATCCATGCACGAGTCAATCAACATATATATATATATATATATATATATAAATATCTCATCCATGCAAACCTTTAAAGACTTATTTTAAATGATTCGTTTTTGTGTACAAATTTTCACGACTATTTTTTTTAAACATATTCCTGGTTCTAACACTATGGTAACGTTAAAGACTTCTTAAGAGGAACATGTCAGTATTATTCGGCTGTAATAACTCAAGGATCTTTAACTAACATTAACGTTAACTAACATTAGTATCTTTATATTATTTCGTAATTCTCTTTTGCATTGTTAATTTTCTCTACTATTTAACTTGTTCAATCCAGTCTCCGGGTTTTTATTTTTTAACACTGTAATTGCTTGATTACATTTTTTTATTTGTTCTCGTTGTTTTTATTTTATTTTAATATTTGTTATATTTATATTATTTAATTATTTTATTTTATTTACTTCATTTTTTTATCTTCGATAATTGATTGTTATTTCACGTGTTTATGTGAAATCTTTATATATATATATAAAATAAATTCAAAACGAAGGAAACACACAGAAAGACACAGACATAACTCACATCGATATTTCGACCATCGTCGTCATCAGGAGGTGTGATGACGACGCAGTCAACGCAGAAGCTGCTGCCAACTTTAATCATACCTGTTTAAGAGAAGACCTGCTGCCTTCATACACCAATATATATATATATATATATAATTCCCGGAATGTCCATCTGTTACCATTCTTCAATCCTGTAATAATCGTGTTCAAAATCTCCTTGTTTGTTTATATTGAAGAAGGAAGCTTTGAACAGGCCAAACTGATTGTATACATTCGTATCCACTAATAGAAGTAGTGGGGCCCCAGCCAACACATAAAGACCACACATTAAACTTTTAGAAATTATAGTCAAGTCCGATGTCTTTCGACAAAAAAAAAATAAATAAAATTCATAAGATAGAGAAATGAGACAATTATTTTACAAAGCGATACACATCTTAATGTACTTGCAACGTCTATCCAAAAAATATCATTTGAACACTGATTTTCATACTGAATGGCGTTAGGGTTTTGACTACCTTTAGCTTAGGAGTGTACTAATTATAAAGAGGAGATTGTACTACATACACTCAGTGGTTTTAATAGTATTCTAATAAAATAACCAACAATAAAAGTTCGTACATGATTTTAGAAGTAGCAGAATTATTACCAAGACACAAATAAAACGCAGAAAAAAGTAATAGAAACAAATTTAGATAATAGTTTACAACATTTGAAGGTCTGATTTTTAATGTATATATACATAAATATATATATATATATATATATATATATATATATATATATATATTTTGGGGTATATTGGCAGCAAGTCTTCTTTTAAACAACTGTTGTCAAAAAGCACAGCGGCTTCAGCATTAATAATCTTTTTAGAAAGATTATATATATATATATATATATATATATATATATATATATATATATATATATATATATATATATAAAAGAAAGAAAGAAATATATATATATATATAAAAGAAAGCAATATATATATATATATATATATTTACTGATAACTACACTACATTAAAAATAAAATAGTTTTTTTTTGTTGTTTAATACCTTTGTAGTTTGTATTTAGATATTATTTAGATTGCAGAATATACATTGATAATGGTTATTGAATAACCGAAACCGGTCTGTTTTTATTTTTAGTGTAGTGTAGTTATCAGTAAATATATATATATATATATATATAAAGATTTCACATAAACACGTGAAACAACAATCAATGATCAAACCGCAAAAAGAAATGGGAAAACAAGACTAAGATCTTTCAACCGTAACAAGCGGTCTTCGTCAGAGTCAAAAACCCAACTGAACACTAGATGCAGAAAACATCTGGTGAGGAGTTGAGAAGAGTGGGAGGGAAGATTGGTATTTTAAAAGGGTGAAAGCACAGGAAAGGACTAATGTCCAGAAAGGGATGTTTGGTGAAACAAAGGAGTACAGTAAGAAAAAGTAAAAAACTATCCGCTAGCTGTCAACCCTCTTTGAACTGTCAACCACTCTTCCCTCCCACTCTTCTCAACTCCTCACCAGATGTTTTCTGCATCTAGTGTTCAGTTGGGTTTTTGACTCTGACGAAGACCGCTTGTTACGGTTGAAAGATCTTAGTCTTGTTTTCCCATTTCTTTTTGTGGTTTGATCATTGATATATATATATATATATATATAAAGATTTCACATAAATACACGTGAAATAACAATCAATGATCAAACAACAAGATCTTTCAACCGTAACAAGCGGTCTTCGTCAGAGTTGGGTCGTTGGGTTTTTGACTCTGACCGCTGGTTATATATATGAAGGTATAAAATTCAGTAAAAATTAAATAAACTTGAGTCTCAGATCTTTTGACCGAACCTCATCAGAGTAAAAAGTTGAACAACTGGAGAGAAAGTGAATGTAAAGTTTGAATGTGAGGGATAAGAAATGATTTAAAAATGTATAAAAAGAAATGACCAGGAAACTTTGTTACTCTTTAATTTTTTCTTCCCTTTTGCTACTTTTTAAAATTATTTGTAGAAGCAACTCTCTCACCATAAATCCGCGTATCTTACTTTCTCCTATTGTATTCAACTTATAGTCTCTGAGGAAGAGGGATACTGGACAAAAAATCTTAAATCTCAATTTAGAGTTTTGTACTCTTCAAGTGTAGGAACTGCTGGGAATTTGTGAGTTTAATGTGAACGGATGTAAAAAAGGAATCATATATAGGAAATTTCGATTTATTAAGTCGTTATTTCAGCACTGTCTTTGTTGATTGCAACACCGACTTAATAGATCGAAAAACCCTATACATAGATATGATCACTGAATTAGAACTATTAGATCAGAACTATAAATACTATACAATTAGCACTGTGAAACACCGTATGCTGCTTGTAGTAAAACATGTTTCAGTTCTGAAGAAAAGTCAATATTCTTTGAAACACCAACATAAGAGAGTTTATTTAAAACGGAACCAAAACCCTCAAAATACCAATTCAGCGATTATATTATTAGTGTAGCCAGGAAAAAAATCATCTTGAATATGTGTATATGTATGTGTATACCTAAAATGTATATAAACTATATACATATGCATAATTAAAATCATACGTGTTAGGAGTTAAAATTAAATTATCATGAAATCAGACGGGTAATAATAGGCACAAATTGTACTTGTTTGTACCACGCATTGAAACATACTGTTAATAAAATGGAATAGAATAGAAATGTGATGCCTTATCAATTACACCCGGTGGCGTTTTTAATGCTATTTCTATTGCCAATTTAACTTATTTTAGTTATTCTTCTTAAGAATTTACACGTCACACTAAATAAATAGAAAATCCAATAATAAGACAATTACATATACTTTTTTAATATCTATTATTTTTAATGTAGATTGCTAGATGATATAGTTTAATGGCAATATAAAGTAATACGAGGAGAGAAAGTTGTATGTTCTCAAAATCATAAGTCCGAAAAAATGTTTGCAATATGCAAAATAATTTAAACGCAAACTTATTAATTTATTTGATTCTATATTAATTCAATTAACAGTTTATATGAAAGAGAGAAATTAGAGTTTTTCATCCGGTAAAAAAGATCAAAATCAAATTTTGCACGGAAATACACGTTTTGAAGTATAAATAAATTTTCTAATTATCTGTTTGCTTATGTGAGCAGAATATTTTAGAAACCAAAAAACATCACTAATCACCAAATTTCATATGTACATGCTTGTAACCCATGAGAGGTTACAAGCATTTAGGGTGAGGAGGAGGGGAGAGGTGCTTCATGTAAAAAAATCTTATTTTGCGTATTGCTCAAAATTTGCCCTTTTAAGTTTCTTTAAAAATGCTGTGATTCTGATAGCTCAGTAACCTTTAATATATATATAAAACAAAATTAATTTATGGGCACAAAAATTATTCATCAAAGTCGAAAGATCAAAAAGTGTTTTTTAATCGTAATAGAATGATGCAATGCAACATTGGCCAAAATAATTTAGTACCCTATATTTGTCAAATGTCATTAAGATTTGTGAAACAGTCCCACTTGAAGTTAGTTTAAAAAAAAAAACTGGATGCATGCTCACGGACCATCCAATCATTACAGAATTATTACAAAAATCGTTAAAAATAGATTAAAGGGGCTTCAAAATGTTCAAACTGTTAAAATTAATCTATTTTCATTAATACTAATATTGAGTTATTCTAATGTTATTATACAATTCAAGTGAATGTTTTCAGCGTTTGTGTATTTGCAAAGTGCATATGCATTTGCATAAACTGAATTCAAAGAAAATTTTATAATTCCTTCATAACTGATATAAGCTTCAAATCAAAAAGTATTTTTATAAATAAAACATCGCTCTTTTGAACGATGACAGGGCGTTTGCATTCATGAAATATTTTTAGCTTTAAAGAGGCAAACTAAATAAATAAATTGTTCCAAAAAAAAACCTCCTAAATATTCCTTCTGGTGAAAATATGTTCAAGCTGTAAAAAAAAACAAGGGTTTTTACTGGTTAGGGGGTATAATAAAGTAGAAATTCCACTGCTTGAGTGAGGACAAGGATCAATACTCCGAGTGCGGTGGTCTACAAACGAATTATTCATCGGGCGGCTCAATTAATCATAGGACTTTGAAATAAAAAGTGCTCTAATGTGAACAGCTTTCAGCGTCAAATGAAATCCTTGGATAAATCTTCATGGATAATGCAAGCAGACTTGCCAAATGTGGTATGCTGCTGCAGTAAGGGTGAGAGGTCGCAGCTCGCTTCCCGAAGAGTACAAAGGAAATCAGTTGTACAAACTGATGTAGCCCTCAATACCACAAAGATGGTTAGTAATAGTCTTAAAACAAAACGATGTCTTAGTTATGTTTAGATTCAGAAAGCATATCTATGATGTTAAATAATATTAAATTGCATTGATTCGCAAACTTTATAGTGTCAAATGGACAAGAACCAGAGAACACGAAGTTCGACCCACTTACAGCGCAGTGGCAGCAACACCAGAAAAGATTAAAACGGTAACGGAATACACAGTAGACTAGGGTACAGGAAAATACCATGACAGCAGCCTATCACACAATAATCTAAGACACACTGTTCAATTAAGAACACGTCTATGTATTTAAATACAAGATAAAACTATAACAACAGTGTAATATTACTGTTATGATTGAAAAGATATATATGTATAACAAAATTTCGCAATAAACACGTGAAACAAGAATAAACATCGAAATCACAATAAGAAATGAGAAAAAAACTAAGATCTTTCAACCGTAACAAACAGTCTTCACTGGAGTCAAATCCTAATTGGAACCAAAAATATATGGACATAAAATAAAAGACTACGACAACAGTATGATATCACACAGTATTCTCAGTTACTGGTATGATTAAGAAAAGGTCTATACATTTAAATAAAATGAAAGAGTGTGATAACTGTAGGTTATTAAACAGTCGGAACATTGGTATGTCTAAAAACACGTCTATGTATTGAGGCATTAAAAAACTGACTTAAGGTTTTATAAACTAAAAGAAAAACTAGAGAAATTTAAAAATAAAACAGAGTAAAGAAACTATACGTAAAGGATAGGCAAACTACTTCTCAGACGACTTTGTAGAAAATTAACAGAGTCATTGTCATTTCGAAAAAGATAAAAAGACATCCAAAGAACTAACGGTGAACGCAGATGTAAGAATCATTAGCGATAGATATGGCTTACCGTCCTGATTTCTCAGCCTCACATAAATACATGTCCCAAAAAACACAGACATTTTAGGACACTGTTACGATTAAGAACAGGTTTATTTTTCAAATTAAAAAAATATAAGACAAGAATATTGACTAAAGTATGAAATCGCACAGTAATCTAAGGCTTCAGAACATTGAACAGTTTTCAGCGTCAAATGAAATCCTTGGATAAATCTTCATGGAAAATGCAAGCAGGCTTCCTAAATGTGGTATGATGCTGCATTAGGGTGAGAGGTCACAGCTCACTTCCCGAAGAGTACAAAGGAAATCAGTTGTACAAACTGATGTAGCCCTCAATACCACGAAGGTGGTTAGTAATATTCTTAGAAAAGTAATAGTTAAATACATGTCTATGTATTTAAATAAAATAAAAGGCTATGTTATAATATTAGTCAATAAAAATTGAAAACGTAAAAAATAATTAGTAATGATGACTGACAAAGCGATGGACTTGTCTAAACAAATCCAGCAGGTTCTTAAAGATGTTAAGGTTTCGAAACTGGTCCAGTAGAAAGTCAGCTTAGGATGATGCGCTCATATTTTAATAAATTAAAAATAATTAAGGCCACAGATGGAATGAAATTATTACTTCTTTTTGAATATGATTATAAAGATATTGATATAAAAAAAAAACTTAAAAAATATATCCTTCTTTGATTGTTTGTTTGATTGATTGATTGTTTTTGAAGAGTTGGAGGGTGTGGCTCATTTGTTATTTGGTACCCAATTTATTTATGGACATTCTACATTGACCTAAATTCTATATTACTCAAGTTTATTAAAGAAGTGGTGTTTAAGAGTACATGGCGTGGTATACGCTCGTGAGTGCTAGATTTCAGTCCTCTGATACAATCACAACCTTTTAATCATGACGTTATAATAATAACAAGGAACTGACTTCAAGAAGAAAACATATTCGATTCAAAATATAAATACATTTTACGTCTATGGTCAAGAGACGATATTGGAAACTGACTTGTAATAGTCATAGAGTTTTCTCGTCCCTTATGAACCTTTGTTGCGCCACTAAGTACCTCAAGTGATATAGAATACTATAGAACCACTGGTATGGCTTTTAGATAGAACAAAGTTAAGGTGAATTTAATTTTTTTTTTCAACTAAATTCAAGCGTTACAGGAAGGATATTTAGGCGTGGCAGAGTCAACCAATTTCGCAGCGTCCTTCTATCTTGTTTATTAGCCTATTATCTTCAGGTCTCCAGAGCATCACTTAGCGCTCGTCTCGGGGAATTTTAAATTACTTACGCTCCGAGCTTTGATAAAAGAAAAATCTATAAATAATTCCAAGTGGCAATCTATTTTTATTGTTCAGCCAACAACATCTTTCACATTTCTTTGACTTAGTAGAATTAAAGAATAGACTTAAGATATTAATATCCAACAACTAAGGTTAGATACAATCTACAGTTATAAAACAAATTAGCCCAAGTTAAAAAGATCACTCATGATATCATAATTGTTAACAAATATTTATGTCATTATATGTTGTTAATAAAAAAAAGTAATATATAATAATAATAACAACTTTTTCTTCTTCTTGGAGTTTGGTCAGGGTTAATATACGGAATCACCTTTTCGCCAACGTTTCGCCTTTATTTTAAGACATCCCCAGGGCTATAAATTACTCAAAGCTAGCCTTGAGTAATTTACCTTTTCGCCAACGTTTCGTCTTTATTTTAAGACATCCTCAGGGCT
Organism: Hermatobates lingyangjiaoensis; assembly: GCA_026182355.1. NCBI lineage: Eukaryota > Metazoa > Arthropoda > Insecta > Hemiptera > Hermatobatidae > Hermatobates > Hermatobates lingyangjiaoensis. The sequence continues at coordinate 696,704 of JAPFBL010000077.1, read as the reverse complement.
ATAAATTACTCAAAGCTAGCCTTGAGTAATTTACCTTTTCGCCAACGTTTCGTCTTTATTTTAAGACATCCTCAGGGCTATAAATTACTCAAAGCTAGCCTTGAGTATTTACAATACTATAAACGTAGGCGAAAAGGTGATTCCATATATTAACCCTGACCAAAGTCCAAGAAGAAGAAAAAGTGTTTATTAGTAAATTGTGATCAAGAAAACAATACCTTATAATAATAATAATGTTGTGACAACAAATATTATTAATTATTGATTAAAAATAGATAACAAATAATAATGATATTAGTGTTAATGATGATAACACTCTTCATGAATTTAACAAATTAAATATTTATAAGTTTTTTAAATTTTTATTAGAAGAATCATATTTGTGAGAAAATAACCTTTTAGAAAGACTATATGTCTTTTAGTTCCATAGAGGAAGTTGATATACTAGAAGAAAGTAAGAGTTAGTAAGTTTTTTCCATCAGTTCACTACTTTTGAAATAAGCTAATGTGCTTGCAATGGTCGGATCTAGAGATAGTCCAAGACATGAACAGAGTTCCTCTTTCTATAGCAAAATTCCTGGTGAGGTAAGCTACAAGACCTGGCTTGACACACGCAATACGAACAGGTTGGAATAGGAAAGCCGTGGGACAGGTCCTTTTACAAGCACCTGCACCTCTCACTGATCTGCCGTGGAGTAGCAGTAGTTTATCGACCATAAAGGCTATTTAAGCTGTTGACTTATGTAGTGAATCCTCAACACTCATACTATAGAATCTAGATCAAGCCACAGAGAAAGGGATATTAGTAAACAAAACATCGAATAGCGAAATGTTGTGTACGGCTTTTGAATAGAAATGCTTTCAAAACATAATCATTATCAATAACCAATAAATACACTATAATCTTAATAACAACAAAATTCCGAAACTAGCAAGATAAACAACAAACTCGGCAGGAAAGATGAATTAATATTCTTATTGCTAACCCGTCTTCAACCAGGAAAAAATAATAAACTGTTTACTTGTTTGAAATACTGGAATATCTGTTTGATTAATACTGCATTGAAAATTATTTATGCGAAGTGTCATGTTAATCGAAACATCGTAAAATTGAAGAATATATAAAAATACAGTTCATATTAACAGTCAAAAGGCTGTCTATGAATTAATGATTATATCCCTGAGTTTAGAAAAGTAAAATTTTAATGGTTACTTTCAATCGAGTTGTATGGATCACCCATGACTGAATGGGTTGACAAATAATAAATGAAGTACACTTTCCGATTCTAGAACAGCCTTCAAAATGAAAGCCTATAAGTGTGTACTTTGGATCAAATACTATCTATTAAACATAGTTGTTAATTTCAGCAATGGAGTAATGTTAGATTACGTTGCGGTTGCTACTCCACAAGAGAAATAGGTCAAACATTGGCACTATGTGATACCGCACAATGAATAATTCTACATTGGGAGTCCTAAATTATACCTAATGCAAGTGTATTTAGATTAGAGATCTTTAATGAGTATCTGGCATCGTACAGGCTTGCGACTGACAGCTTAACGTCCTCTCCGAGGGAATACGTGCTCAGATTTATTCAGCTCCCATGTGAATAAATCAAAGGCCAGAGAAGGTATTGAACCACATATCTACTACTCTAGAAACAGCACGTTCTATGACCTCAACTAAATGAGTTAAAATAAAAACAAATAAAACATTATCCAAAGTTGAATAAAACAAGGTCTAAAAAATTAACAAAAAAATTGTTTAGAAAGAAAACCAGCATCACAGAAAGACATATGTCAGAATGCAAAACACTTGGAAAAGACCCATTACACAATTTTAGAATAATTTGGAGATTTGATCCGTTAAATGACGTTAGAAAGTAAAATTTTGAAATAAACATTTTGAGAATCAAACGTGCAATTATCGATAGACAATATTTATATATAAGACAAAATAAAAAACATAATATGAAATAACAATGAAGATAAGTATAAAATAACAATACAAAAAGTAAAAAAATGAGAATCAATACAATAATAATAATGATAATAATAATGTTATATATATATTAAAAAAAATATTTTAAGAAAATTAAATTAAGGGTAGAGGTTAAGACCAGGAGGAGAGCGAGCCACAAGAAAACATATAAATGACTCTTATAGGAGTTATAGGTGATATAGGAGTTATATATATATATATATATATATATATATATATATATATATATATATATATAAACTAGAATTTTCAAAAGAACACATAGAAAAGAAATCACTGAACTCACTACTATATTTCGATGTCCTCGTCGTCAGGAATAGATTTTCGTTAATACATATTTCATTAATTTTTTTTTAATTATTGTTTTTGTCGCTTCTCTCGTTAACTTTCCTAACTTTCTAACAAGTGTTTTGAAGTATTCTGGTATATCAAAACACTTATTATAAAGAAAAGTTAGCTAGAAAAATGACAAAAAACAAGGATTTTAAAACAGTTTAATGAAATATATACAATCAATATATATATATTGAACCAGCGAACCAAACAAAACACTATGCATACAAATCATTTGTCACTTACTGTTCACTCATAGATAGATGACACAAAACCTGCCGATACCTTCGAGAGTGCCTGTCAATCATGATATTGTGGTAACAACAGTACGCTAGACCTGCCACTCAGTCATTTTTCTGTGGTGTTTTACTTTTTATTTTCAGAATTGAATTCACAAAATAGTTGAAACACTACAACTTTCAATATGTGACCACCAGTGTTATCTAATTCACTACCAGCAATAAATATAACATGGCACTCAGACCATCTCTTGATTACCAGCACCAGTACATTAGACTTCTGTTGTTATTTTTAGCCTTATTGACAAGCGCAGTAGGTATAACACCAGACCTGCACTCAAACGCCTCTAATGTTATAGTATGACTTATTGATTGATTACATTATATCAGCATTGATTCTAATCAGAAAGCTGTTATATAATAGTCACGTTTCAAGGATATTGAGCGAAGGTACAGGCACACGATATTATTCTAATAACGTGACATATTACTTTTGGCAAAGTGTCATTCTTTGTAAGAACACTATCAGTTCATACTTCATTACCATTAGAGGTTCAAACAAAAATACTTTTTTTTATACTGTTTCCTGTAATTCAATAAGCTAAACAAAGCTTCGAGTATCAAACATGGGTCCACACAAGAAGTTTATATTAAAACATTATATTTTCATAACATGGCTAATAGTGGCTAAAGGGAAGGTAAATAATATTCTGCTTTTAGTCTGGTCATATTTGTAAAAGCAAGTTTGCCTGGGTTTATATTTTCTTTAGGGTCAAGTTACTCATGAAAAAGAAATATAAAGCTCAGATGTTGAACTCGGCGAAATTAATATTCATGCCCTAGTCCACCCGACTGGTATCCTACATTCCCGTTTACAACTGGTTCACCTCCTTACCACTCCCCCTACAGGTTCCATTTAATAACAGCCTATCTAAACAACTCTTTAAAACGTTCCAAACTTTATTTATTTTTTTTTTAATAAATTACATATTAAACTGAAAAAAAAAACTAATAAATTTAGACTAGCTAAAACTGTAGGTCCAGAGGCTAAAACAGTCCAGTCTGAGACACAAATGAGACGTATTAGAAAAAGAATCACGGAATGAGTTATTATTCTAATTTTATGAATTTTAATACAAGTATTCAATATCAGGTTATTCAAATAATATTTCCTTCTACAATTATTAAGTAAAATGCCGAAATTCACTCTAAAAAGTAAATGTTGTACTAGTTCAGTTGAACCTCCCAATACAAGTATCAAGTAACAGAGGTAATTAATTAACTTTTCTGACTAACTACTGCCTTCGCACTCTCTTTCCCTCTATCGCCCTTCTAAGTCTCTCACTTTGTTTACTCCCGCTGGCTACTCAGTTACTCTCTCACTTTCTTCTCTCCCTCTCACGCAAGCTGACACTCTCACTTCTTCATCTTCCGCATCCTATTGTTCTACCTCTGTTTTATCCATCCTTCGATCTCACATTTCATCTTCTTCTCCTCTCCCTCTTTAACACTCATCTCTCAATTCTGTTTACCATTTCTTTCTCTCCCATCTCTTTTTCCTCTCTATATCTCCCTCTCCCGTCACTTTTCCACTCTCATGTCTTTCTCACCCTACTTCGTTCTCTACCCTCATCTTCACTCACTCACTCTCTCCTCTCTCTCTCTCTCTCTCTCTCTCTCTCTCTCTCTCTATCTATCTATCTATCTATCTCTCTTACTACTTTGTTCCACAGTATCTAACGCTTTCTCACTCTCCTTCAATCTCTGATAATATTGACAATCAATACAGTTTTGATAAGCTTGCCAGGTTAAAGACAAATTATTCTTATTCAGGTAGAGCTATGAGTCACAATGCTTGCCTTGCTTTCGATTACCCAACATATTGCCTAATAAACAATATATTCTTACTTATAATTTCAATGATCCATGAATCACAGTAACAATTCCTGGATGTATTATGTACTAAAATCAAATTTCTATTCCATATTCCTGTAAAACTAAACTGTTAATAAGCAAAATATAATACTGGTTGCTTTTAAAATTAAATTATATCTTCTCAAATACAAATAAATTTATAAGATATAAAAAGTGATATAAAAGCATGTACTCACAGATAGCCCTTAGGGCGTGTAATCAAGAGTTCACTAACCTGAAAACAGAAAAACCCTTATTATTATCACACAATAAACAAGAACATGTACAGTGAAGTAAACGATATACCAGATGGTATATGGTAAATGGTATGAAACCATAGCACCGGTAGCAAAGTCCTTTGAATAAACCAAATGGAAGAGAGTGTTGGTAAACTGAATTGATCGTCAGGTCTATGTCTTTAGGCAGCACACTGTGTTACGGTTACGTATACCTTAAAAAATCTCCGATCTACTTCATTTGTTAAGTAGTTTGGGTATATAACTTCAAAATTTAAGTTCTAGGTATATCTGTGAATCGCTATGTCTAGACAAGATGAAGTTGTAGTTGAAGGTTTAGTCCGTCATTGCCATTGCATCAGGGAGCATTTTGGGGGATTAAAGTAGGGTGGTTGAAGTCTCTTTCTACCTGGTCCTTTCTACAGTATTTGCAGAGCAAACTGAAATAACTGACTTCAATATTACAAAATCGGTTACATAATAGGAGAACTGGTAAGCTGGGAGGTTAGCTGCTTACTGACAAACAGTGTTGCCAGTTTTGAGGAGAGAGAAAGAGAAAATAGGAAAATAAAAGGAATAAGACGACTAGCGGGAACAAAGGAGTCAAAATATAGGTAAAGAAAACAAATAATAAATGAAGGAAAAATATGACGGGTACATAACAGCCACTAATAGAATGAATAACTAAATTATTTAATTAAATAAATTGAAAAAATAATTGATAGATAAGATAATAATAACAAAACTATAACGGTAAAGTTGAGTCCTGGATTTGATTTTGCACAGATAAAGACCCAAAAAGAAACTGATATAAGTTTTCTTATATATTCAGGCAGCCATCGTTGTTAGGTGAAGTGAATCAAGGCACGAGAAAGGTCCGTTACTTCTCCTAAAGGCTACGTTCATTCTATTGATTAGGAATATTAAAGTTTTTGCTATATATCTAATGCGGCAGAATTATTTATATCTATATTTCCAAGTATTGAAGTCATTTAACATTTCTCCCTGTGCAACCTTGGTGCCAGAGGAAGGTTACTTTCACATTACCTTCACACTCCGTTGAGAACCTGTTTTTCTGTCTATTATAACAACTTCACTCCTTCAGTGGCAAACTGTTGTGATAACTAGGACATAAACGAGTCAAGGGGAATCTAGACTCACGACAGAGTCTGATGAGAGGTATAAGATGTACGCCTTAAATAGAAGTCATTTTTTGTAGACTTAAGGACTAGAATTCGGAAGAATCGCTAAACATTCCACATCCTAAGAATCCAAATCACCAAATCCTTACTTAAATTGTTCAAACTAGGTTCTATATTTGCAATGATAACATATAAAAACACCTCAATATTTCCTTTGTCCAAGAAGTAATTACATCCTAACCACAAAAGTTCACTCGATCTGACCTACTTCTCTAAGCATTATTACACAATCATCCCATAGGATCCCTAATAACTCTGTTCAAGGGCTAAAAATCTGTTAGTCCAGAGATACCACACACAATAATGACAAAGCACCAAGGGTTAGGTTTGAGAAAACATAAATTAATATCAAATGACAAAGAATTATTTATAAAGACTGCTGTTAATGGGTTCTCTGTTTTTTCTTTTTATTTACCTTTTTTATATGCAAAATACTATCACAGTTAGTCATTTCAGAACTTTTAAAAAACAATGAAATACAAATTGGTGTCACTGTCAAATAATTTTTGTGCTTTCAGTTTTCTATTATTGCTATATCTGTAAAACTATTACACAATAACAAATATGCATAAGAAAAATAAAAATTACATTCCTTTTAGTTTAGATCTTTGAATAATTTATAATAATACCCATATTTTATAGGATATTATCCGATAGCTATACATAAAACACACAATTTTCTTTCTAAAGTAAGAATGAAAAGGTTTAGATATTTTTTTTTTAAAGAAAAAGCAAAGTTTAAGATGAATTAGGAGGCAGGCTTTGTGTGCAAATCGTTGAATATAGGCAGGATTGTAAAGAGAGCTCTGTGGAGGATTGGATTCATTTCCTTTTCATAGTATCCTCTGAGAATGTGGTCAGAAGAAGATTTTGAATGAACGTCTCAAATGTTACAAGAACCGGACCTTCCTACCTTTAATATCACAAGATTAAACAAAACCCACTGTATCACACAACAGTATAATAACAACTCAATTATCTTTGTTCTGAGTACTTAATTATAATATTAAACCTGCATTCTTCCTAAATATTCTTCTTTAATAATATAAATGCTCATATAATATAAAAACCTATACACCACCAGGACCCTAGTGAATGTGTTTAGCCATGAAACTCCACCTTATTCTCAATGAAAATTTTTAAATTAAAAGCTTTATTCTTTTAAATTCGCGCAAGCCCCTTCCTTCTCTTTGTTGCTAATTAAAATTTTTCTCTTTTCATGGAATCTATATTTTTCTAGTTGCATTGTTGATCTTATAAATATATAAGACATGCAGATGTAACATTAAACAATTATATAAAAACATATCCAAAATTATATAAAAAAATATTCCAAAATAAAAAAAAATCTTAATTTAATTTTATATTATGTTAAAACTGTTTTTTTCTTTCCTTCTTTTTATTAAGAGTACGAATTGTATGATCATTGTTAAAATTGTACTTGAATATACTATAGTCACAAATTCGGTTGAAGTATACCACTAAGAAGCTAAGATGTCATGATTAGGCAGGAAAGAATAAATCCCACATACAGATAAATAAAAGGGTATAATTACACATAGCGTTTCGACCACTTCGTGTTCATGTCAGGTTACATTGGTAATAGAAACAAAAATATTTTTAAAAATTTTTGAAACGAAATAAAGGAAAAACAACCAAAACGTAAACTAAAAAGAGTTCCATACCTGTCACAGTTTGTTTACTACTTTAAGTCAGAGTTTTTCAAACTTTTTTTGACACGGAACCCTTTTCGGTTCCAGTAACTTTCCCGGGAATCCTAGATCCAATGATTTCATACAATCGTAATATAAATATTTTCATATACCTTTTTAAATAGTATGTATGTTTCAAAACAATTAAAAAAGTAATATTATTGCAATGTGTATTTTTCGAATAAAAATTCAAAACTAAAAGATTTTAATTTTCATATTTTCTACAAGTGCATAACACATAAAACCGAATTACTAGCAATTTTAACACAGAGTTTTGTTTTGTAATCATTTTTGGCTTTATAGTTGAGAGTTTGATTGTCAATTAGCCCCAGCATTAAGTCTACTTCAGTATTTGGTATCTATGACCGTTTAAAGGGAAAATCCAGTTTCACATAAGTAAGTAGTGGGGAATGGCAGAAATGTGTGAAGTGCTACTTTTGCAATAGCAGGAAATTCGGAAATCAGATAGTTCCAAAAACTAACTAGTGATTCGTCCTAAATATGAATAAAGTTTTGACCACTTATACTTATGGGTATATGTAGATATAAACATTATTCGGTTTCAAGATTCACAAGAAATGTAGAATAAATCCATACTCACAAAAAAATTTTTTTAGAAAAATGTTTTACTAAATGTTTTTCACGGAACCCCAGACAGTCCGTTGGGTTCCGCGGAACCCACTTTGGGAACATCAGCTCTAAGTAATAGTTCATATCTATCATTTTTAAAAATTTGAAGCTTCCAGCTACAAAAGTTTTAAATTATACTGAATAGACGGTTTTGACTTTGATTTCAGTTTGTAAAACTGGCTAATTACTAATATATTTTTTCTCAATATAAATTTAAAGTAACCTTATAACAGAGAACAGCACACAGATAAAAGATAACACTCGATCAGGAAAAATTTGTACATATGATTTTGTCAAAGGGAAAGAAAAATGATTTTTATTAAATCCTAGCAAGCCATAAAATTTCCAATATAACAATTTATAAAAGAACAAATATGTAAAACATAATTCATAATTAAAAACATTCTTTGAAGAATGCTTCAAAAATTAAAAATTATCTGAAAACGACATTTCTTTTTAAGATTTTTCTGACATTTTTCAGACAAAATTGGAATATTATCAAGTTTTAAATGGGAAAATTTGTCTCTAATATTCAATGTAGAAAGTCAGGTAAACTATGTAAGAGATCTACTGATTTTTGGAACAAAAGCCATGTTCTCCTGTAAGAGATAATTTAGTAGGTAACTCGAAATCTACCTTTTCACTTTTCAAAAATGTTATAACTGCTGTAGTTATACTAAGGTTATTATATGCATCAATGGTGTGATATACAAAAGTAAGCATATATATTGATTAGTGGATCAATCACTATCTGTACTACCTCCAGGAATGAATGTCTAATAAACATCTCCCATTTGGACATTTATATTATATCTAATTATACAGCATTAGGACATTATACAGCATATACCCAAGAAGTATGATATTATGTTTACTTATAGTAAAGTTGAGTGTAGGCAACTCCAAATTTTATTTAAAATGTATAAGGGAATAGGTAATAACATTGAAAAAAAAATACTCATTGATACATAGATCTGGGACGAAGTGTGAGAGGACAGCGAGATGAAGCGTGTGAGGCGAAAGAAAAGCAGAAAGAGTGAAAGAGAGAGAGAGAGAGAGAGAGAGAGAGAGAGAGAGAGAGAGACATATTGTAAAGAGGGAGAAGTATATGACAGAGATGAAGAGGGAGTGAGAAGAAGAGGGGAGATGGGAATCAAAAATGGAGGAAAGGTTAAAGGAGGTAAGATTGAACCAGAACATTACAACTAAGATATTTAAAAAATCTGTTGTATTTTATTAATTAGATAATTATCTTACATTTTTTATGTCCATTTCAAGAATTTGTTGATCACCTAAAAGTAATGCATTGAAGACCACCTAATTTATTCGAAATAAATAAATTTCAGACGCCATTTGCAGAATGTTACAAATAATTGATAAAAGTAAATCTCTAATTAGTGAGTAGTTGAAAAGTAGCATAAAATACGGAGAAGAGATAAACTGGCTCATTGCAATTGCTTAGTAAAATTATATTAACAACTGGACTAAGAAATTTAATTAAGTATTCTTAATTTCATTGTAATTAATTTTATTTAAGTATTGCAAAGAAATTACTATAGATTAGCTTTATAAATTCTAACTGTTAAATTAAAAATGTACATGAGCTAAGACATTGTTTGATATTGGCGGATCAAAAAGAACTAAAATAACTCCATTTAATTGTAAATACAGATATTATAGATAAAATATACATACAATGCAAGTGAAAGAACACATTAAGAAAATGATGAACAATTATATTGTAGAATATGATCTATAAACTATAAAATATAGGCTATACCTTAGCTTGATGGAGAGGTAATTTTGTTCTGTTCTGTCTGGCGAAGCCGGAATGTGACTGACGTGTTGAGACATGCATTCAACTATAGGGTCCAAAAGTTCGCTTACTGGGAAAACTACCCCCACTATACCTTTACAACTGCGTCTTAATTTATTATGAGAGCAAATATAAGTATCATAGTATTTCAAGCAGAAATCGTATAAAACAATCTTCTGCTGTTTCATTCTAAAGCAAATGATATTTCTGAGGTTTTCTTTCTTGCACTAATTCAAGCACTGTGCACTAAAGTAAAAAGTTTAATGCAAGAAAGAACTTTGAATATACTTCTTTATTTTCAAAGTTTATATAAATTCATAACACCTTTCACTTAAAATAAATTACATATTTTTACAGTCAAAGGAAATTAAAAATAATGGTTATAATTGGATTTCAAGATATACGAGTAAAAACCTTTTTCATATTGCTTTCTGTAACTATTTCATCTATAGATAATTTGTTTAGAATACAATATATTAACTTTACTATAGGTTTAATTTTATTAAAATATAGTAGTCAAGCTCAAATTGCTTGAAAATTTTAAAGTATTTACACTTTTATAGTACCCTGATGCATTTGACTTTTTTTTTCTTTTCTTTTTTTTTGTCTGAGTGTATGCAGGTGGGAATGTATTTAAAAAGTTTGTGACCACTCTATGTTTAAAGTACCACATAAAAGTGTAAAATTTATGTGGTAAAAACATAAATAACGTTATGGTTATGAAAACACTATAAAGCTTTTGGGAAAAAACAAATAATGAAAGCGGTACCCTTTTCTACAGTATGTTAAAACAGTTTTTCACTCCTCAGTTTTATATAATTATAAAACGAACAATTGTGGAATAATTTTTCGTTTACCAGATATAACACTCTTTATTTATTAAATCAGTCACTGTAGATTACTACATCGATGGATATGAAGAGGCTTTTTATAACTATACTAAATTTGCACTAATATATTGATGTATTCATCCAGAAACTATATAGTTTCAGATATAACAATTGAATGCAAGAATAAGTAATGTAAATGTTGGACTTACCACAGCTAAAACTTTGATTGCTGAAGGCTTATGCAGTAGGATGACCTACTGCCGTGGTTTCCAACCTGTGGGGCGCGCCCCCCTAAGGGGGCGCGAAGGGCTGCCAGGGGTGGCGCAAGCACTTCAAAAATAGAAAAATTACTTAGTTACTAAGTAATTTTTCTAAATACAATTATAAATTATTTCAAATGCTACTTTATTACGTTTTTATTTTATTACGTTTTGCGACATCATACTTGTGTGAATCAGGATTTAGTTCAGTTGCTGTTCTCAAAACAAAATACCGCTCTCGCTTAGTAATAGAAAAGGAATTACGGGTCTCAATTTCATCACATTCTCCAAGATTTGAGAAACTCTGCTCAGAGAAGCAAGCGCAACCATCACACTAGTAAAGGTAAGCCTATACATTCAATTATACATATGAGTACATAATTATGTATTGTATCATTTTTTATCTCTGACTTGTGCCGACCATGACAGTAAATAGCAATATTTAAACCAGAGTGGAGGGGGGGCGCAGGGAACTTATTATTTAATGAAGGGGGGCGAGAATTCGAAAAGGTCGGAAACCACTGACCTACTGGGTACTCTAAATAACTACTGTTTTAATAAGTGGATGAAATAAATTATTTCAAGTCTCATAACCTCTACCATAGTGTTTAATATTACATCTTCATTATGGTGTCATTAATATAATAACAAACTCAGTTACTTGTTTATGAGTTTTTTAAATTTGTTATAGTAAAGTTAAGTGTAGGTCACTCCAGAGTTTATTTTAGTTACAATTTTTGTAGTTTTTACTTTAATTAATTTTAAAAAAATTTTAAACATATTTTTATTTGTATTGTAGATGTAACCTGACGATGAACACTAAGTGTTCGAAACCCGTTGTGTAATTAAATCTCGTTTCTGTGAGGGAACACATAGTGATTCTTGTCCTCTCACATCATGAGTAAATACCACACAATAACTGCTTTCATTGCTCGCAAACTAAGATGTTTTTGAAACCGAACTAATACTATTTCCTACTTTCGTATATGGAGCTATTCAAATTAAACAGATTTGCAAAAAATTAATTATTATTTGTAAAGACTGTCACAGTTTTTCTTGACCTAAATTTGACAACTGAACTTTCATTTAGTGCGGTAATACGGCCGTTTACTGTATCTCACATACCCCTGTAAGTACACATGGAAGATGTATCGACAGAAAATTCTTTAAAACTTTAAACTACCGATTGTTACTATGTTCAGTTAACTATTTTTTGTATTCTATTTTGAAAGAACATATTCTAATCACCAAGACAGCATGTATTTTTTTTAATTTATAAAACAATAAATTCAATGGTTCATGCTACATAATACATGTTGCATTATGTAGAAGGCTTTGATTTTCTAGAATGGGTCAGACTAAAGTAGAATCCTTTGCTGATATTTATCAGCGGTGGTCTCCTGATGCCTGTTATTGTAGCAACAAAGAACATTAGAACCTCCCTGTTAGAGTTTATTCGTACCCAGACCAAGCACCTATTGCGATTTACTCGTATTACGAAGCAATTTTTCGAATTGAAATTAACATGAAGAAAAATAATCCATTTTATCCCCAAAATCCCTGTTTTAAGTTTATTTTTTTAAAAAGAAAGGGTGAAGTTGGAAAAAACAAACAAAGCTGTAGCTGTAATACAAATAATAAAAATACATGAAAGAACTAAACATACTTAAAGTATTAATCATACTTGACTACATTAATCGACTTAACTTAAAACGGAGACTATCTAGACGTGAGGAAGACAGTAGTTCATACTAAGAATTTCTCATCGTACGAGACAATCTCTTACAGCAAATTGCTTGTACAATGAGACACTCGTACCACAAGGTTCTACCGTATTACAATAGGAGTGGGAGGAAATCGGAAAGTTGGAATGCTGTTGACGACTGAGCATTATAACTTTCCAGGGAATAAACACTTGAAGCAGAGCTATGACTTGACCTAGTAATACCTATTACCACAAGCAAAATAACAATAATTTAAAAAAAACAATGAAACTAAAATTTAAAGCTCACGAGCTAGGTATGCATTTATTGTGTGATTATGATTACTCATAACTAGTGAGGACAAATAAATTAAGTCTTCGACACAAGGATTCAATTATAGTACGCGTTTCGAACACTTAGTGTCCATAGTCTGGTTCCTCTCTCTCAGTAAGACGGTCTTGAGTGGGTGAGTAAGAGAGTAAGGTGGTGTGCCTGAACACTGCCTTCCTGAGACAGATATAACCGATGATGAACACCAAAGTTCAAAACGCGTTGTATAACTAAATCCTCCTGGTGAAGACTAATTGTATTTTTCCTCAGTAATAATAAAATTGAAAGACTTAGAAGGCGAAAAATTTCCTTGGCAAGAGGTAAAGTTTCTCATAAAGTAAAAAGATCCGCATAACTTACCCCGCTTGACTACTTGTGAATATCTTTCAAATTCTGGCTCGACACAACTATCAACTTTACTACCTCCATTCGATAGAGATTGAAAAAATGCCTGTATACCCTTTAAGGAGCAGGAGATTTTACCTCCACTAATGACTATTAGGCACTCGTTACTAGAAATGAATAAATTGAAAGTTTCCTTACTCATTAATAACAGTCTTAATAAAGAAACAATGAAAAACAAGACTATTTTTTCTGTGTGGATTCTACTTTTTTTTGAAATTCTTGATCGTAGTTATCGTTTTTTCGTTCTTCATACAAACAAGTTTTCGTTAATTGTGTCAAATGCTGCTTACACTATCAGATGGGATCTTATTTAATTCTTATAATCAATAAATAACATGAGACATGAATGCGCAGAGAATACTCAATCGACTGGATAGTTTGTTGGAGGATTTCTTAATAGCTGAATTCTAGTCGTGATGCAAGGTGGATTGCACAAGAGTGTGAAGTCGCTGGGCTTCTAAGTAGCTGGAATGCTGGCCACAAACATCACATAGGAAGATGCCCAAGGTCCTTGTCTGCGTGTCTGACCTTTCCTTGTCCAGGTCTCCTTCCTTTTGTAATCAACTTGCATCACAGCCTACAAGCTCTTTTATACTTTAATTTGTTTTAAATTACCACATCCCAAACAAATAAATGACACATTACCCACAAAGGTTAGCCCATCCATTACTCATTATGAAATAGCTTTTGCATTAAAAACGCAGATATTTCTATAGAGACTGAGTCATTAGCAGCATGGACAAGTCATATCCATGTTGCTATTTTAACAAGCAAGACTAATCAATCATGCATACAACGAAAAAATGAATACGACTTAGCATTCTGACGACTTTAAGTAACCATAGATAAGGCGATTGTATACAACTAAAGTTCAAAACAATCTGCCACCAACAGACAGTCGAAGATAATAAACAGTCACGGATACATTAAATCACCAATTGGACAAAGATACAATCCATCACTGATAACAGTTCAGTAACTATTCATCAATGATAACACTTTCCCTCCAAAACTTGCTCTTTGATTTCAATTCATCTCTGATCATATCCACACAAGGAAATAACCAACGATAACATTCATTATTGTTAACGGATCAGTTAGATTAATTAACTAATTAACACTCCACCATTAATAACATTATACCACCAATTAACCAATACAGAAGTTCAAACAATAAGACAATGATAATATTTCGCTTCAAACAGTTAGGAACGGTGTAATTCATCACTGGTAAAATTCTTCTATGAATAATTAGTTTTAATATTGATAATAAACGATTATTGATATTCATCAATTAATTATTGATCATTGATATTGAATGATCAATCATTGATATTGGTATAATCAGTTATTGATAATAATACAGTTTTCTATCAACATTTCACTATGGAAAACTGGCCAACAAAAACTCCTACTCGACAATTATAATATTTCGCCTCCAACTATTTTTCTCTGATTTCACGTCTTTACTAGTCATTCATAAAAATCAAATGAACAAGAGTACAAATCAACATTTCAAGTCAAAACTCTCTATTACAGAGATAGTTAGCAATCAATCATTGGATAACAATGGCTAGTCATCACTGATGATAATTGACTGATGATTCAATTAATCACAGTCAACACTTGGCCAAAAATTACATGACTAGTCAAGTAAACAATTTACAAGAAAATGAATGGCAAAACGGACACATTTTTTAAAACTATATTTATTTGAATTTAATGTGAAATCTATACTCCTTCAGTTGTGAACAAATAACAAATTTGTAATTTGAATCATTAGTTGGATTCTCAAAATTAGCTATAATTTCAATTCTGATAATTCCGTATCTCTTCATCAGTCTATTAATCCCATAAGGATTCTAAGGGATGTATAAAAAGAACTATATAGGTTAATAAACAATGCAATTACAGATATATTTCAGCCATATATATGACCATCTTCACGCTGCAAATTCAACGATTTACGCAATAGTAAATCTATGGTAAAGGAGGGAGGGAGGGAGAGAGAGAGAGAGAGAGAGAGAGAGAGAGAGAGAGAGAGAGAGGGGGGGGGGGAGTGAGTAACACCCTGAAATATACCTAAGATCCAAAAATATCACTAATTCTATTATTTTCATTGAACATCGAACATTGAATATTTATTTATCATTTGCAATAAATTTCATCCATTCTAATGATACCTAATGAGTCTTTCTAATTAGTTAAGGCAATATAACCAAAATGGCTGGAAAATATCTGAATGCATATCACTAATTAATTGCATCAATTTTATGAGAACTAAATTAAGTGAAACGGCATTCTATGATTCTATTAAAGATTTACTTATGATACTTGAAACTAATCACTAATTGCATCAATTCTTGAGGAATCGAAATTGTAACGACACGGAAGAAGTGTATCCAATTAGGTAACGTAGCATTTTAAGGATGGCCATAAGAATGGTTGAAACATACATATCACTAATTAATTGTATCAATAAATGTATTGATTAAGATACTATCTTAAGGATGTTAGTTAGTAGGCTTGTCGGTCCCGAGCCTGTACGATGTCAGGTACTCGTTAAAGATCCCTACTCTAAATATACTTGTGATAGGTAAAATTGAGGACTCCCACTGTACAATCAATCTTCATTGTGTGGTATCACAACGGACCAATGCTCGGCCTACGTTTGTTCGCTTGTGGGACTACCACTGCAACCTAACCTAACCTAGTAGGCTTGAAATTAATCACTGCAACCTAACCTAACCTAGTAGGCTTGAAATTAATCACTAGGTTAGGTTAGGTTGCAGTGGCAGTCGCACAAGGGAACAGACGTAGGCCAAGCATTAGCCCTTTGTGATACCACACAATGAAGATTGATTCTACATTGGGAGTTCTAAATTTTGCCTAACTCAAATGTATTTAGAGTAGGGATCTTTAACGAGTACCTGACATCGTACAGGCTCGGGACCGACGGTTTAGCGTCCTTCTCCGAGGGACGACGTGCTCAGATTTATTCACTTCCCGCGTGAATAAGCCGAGGGCCAGGTGAGAATTGAACCCCGGTCCTATCAGTTCAGAGGTGAGCACGTAACCACTGAGCTAGCCTGGCCCCAAATTAATCAGTAACAGCATTAACAATCTAGGGGAACTAAATTTGTTGTAAATACTCCCAATAACTGCATCTAAATGGTTTAGATTGCGCCTTATGGTGGGCACATGAGCCATACATTTGACTGAAATACACCACTAATTAAACTAGTTCGTAGGGAAGCCAAATCCTCATTTCTAAAGGCCTACAATAATTGACACCAGCCGTAACAATAGCCAGTAAGCGATGTTGATGTATACTCTTTGAGGAAGCGCTGGTTGAGTAATTTGTTACGAGATTTAAAACGGAGGTTATTTAACGCTAAATATATCGTTAAGTCGGTGGGAACCTGATACCCAGTCGTTTCCTTCCTCTCCAACGCCTCCCTCTCTAGGGCTTCCTAATGTCACACTGATTACAGCCATTCTCTTCTCTTGTCCTCTTCTAGCCTTGTCATTTAGCATTTCATCAGGTTACTTTTGTTTTAACATATCCAATGTATCTATTCATTTTACATTTCTATATATAAAGTTCGTAGGTTTGTTTGTTAGTTTGTTTGTTCACCCATTTCCCGCGGAGAAAAAGACCTCAAATTAAATATATATTATTTATTACCTGAATAATGTTAAATAAAAGAAAATTATCACTATATTCCCAAAATTGGAGCATGAGTAGCAAGTGTCATGCGTCCTCTATGATGACAGTAGTGCTAATGTATTATAAATAATTGTAACAAATACATATATAATAAACTATTACATTAGAGATTAAAAATGAATAATTTTAGAAACAAAGTTGAACACAACTGTCAGAAAAAATACGAATGTTCTAAGGTAATATAATAAGGATACATTCCTTTCGTTAATGGTATTTTATGTTAGGTAAATAAATTGAATATTTCAATTTACAAGCTTTGTTTGTTGTAAGTATATTTGATTGTGTATATAACTTGAGTTGATGTTTTATTTATTTATATAATAAAATAAATGATTTTTTTTCCTTTTAATGGTTTTTTTTTGCTAAATATACTTACTGTGTATATATCTAAAACTATATCAAAAGTTTGGGCCATATAAGAATCTGTTTCCGTTACTTAATAACAAGAAACAACAACTAAAATTATCCCTGTCAATCATGCTCAGTGAGTTAATTTCAATACCTGTTGTTATAATTTCTGAGTGACACAAAGGGTCACGGGTATTCTAGAATTTCATATTTTTAGATACAATCTTAAGAAATCGACATTGTATGAGCAATATACAATGTTATAATTTTATTTCGAAGCAATAAAATTATAACAAATACAATTATAAATATTATTATGAAAACACGTTTTCTATTTCCAAGTTTTATACACACAAGCATAATATTGGTACCTTCTTGTTATTTAGATATCTATCACTCTCTAATTTTGCTCCTAATCACTCCTTATCAACTAAAATATTCTTCCTCTCTCGCTCTCTCCTCTTGTATGCTATATCTCCCACATTTTCTCTCAATCACTTTTCATCACCTATCCCTTTCTTCTTCACTTTCTCTTTTGTCTGCTACCCTCTTTTTCTCTTTCTCTTTCTCTCCCGATTCCTTTTCGTCATCTATCACCCTCTCTATCTCGCTAAATATTCTTCTGTCGTTCTCCTTATCACTATACACCACCGAGATACTCCAACATTTTACCTCTCAAAAGTACTCTATTTTTCTAATTGAAAGTGTCGATATTTAAGAGCAGTATACATTTATTTATTTAACCTGTCTTAATTTCATGTGCTTTAGTTTACTTTTTTCAATAATAACCTTAAACTGAGTTAATTCAATAGAGATTGTGGTACACCATATGGGCTTATCCGAGAACTAACTGGCCTTCAATATGTCGGATTGACTGTACCACTCTTTCGTCATTTACGGCAGTGATATCTTTCTGATAACGAAGTTCTGTTCGAAAAATAAATCATTTTGCTTTATTATGTACTGTATAATTGTATATGTATATAACAGAGAGTTCTTCAGTAGACTGTCAAATTCTTCAAGAATTTGAAGTCACCTGCTGACATGGAATGGAAATTCCAACCGGCCAGTTAAATGTTTACATTCTATTTAGTAGTTCATTATGAACTTTGAGTGTTATACTCAATTGCTTAAACAATTTTCAATAGTTTTTTAGATATTGTATATATGTTTTACACCCTAAAGATGGTCGAAGATGGCCGAAACGTCGGAAGAAAAATAAGTATTGAAAACAAAACGTATGGTGAGTTGATGTACCGAGTTCCTGGTGATTTTAAAAGACTCTTAAGGGATTTGGAAAACTTATCCAAGAAATTAATTAAAAAAACAATAGGCCTTAAATTCAATCTCACATGTATTAATGAAGGACTGTTTCCTAAATATTCGAATATATATATATTATATATATATATTATAAATATATATATATATTGATAAAAGTATGGACTGTGAAATAGAAACAAAATAATCGTTCATCAGGACTTGGTCAGTTCTTCAGGTTCAAAAAAAAAACCGAACCTTTAGTCCTGAATAACTTTAATTTTATATATATACTTACTCATATTCCATATAAATTTAGTCTTTAACCTTATTTACACATCTATTATCTCATAACTTTTAATATCCTCTGCTATAACCTTATAATTTTATTTAGCCTACTCTTATAATCTTATTTAACCTTGTCCTTTGTCGTATCACCTTTTTAAATCTTCTGCTTTTAACTTTGCATTTAGTTTAACCATCCTGCAGTATATAAACCTTATTTAACTTTATACTATTTTAGTATATATCTTATTTAACATTCTTTTACTGTCTTATTGCTTATTTAATATATTGTATACCTTATTTTCCATTTCCATTGTATTATAACCTTTTATTATATCTTTATTTAATTTTCCCTTCTTGTATTTCCTTTTCACTTTAATACATCTACATTTATTTTTTAGGTCAGAATACCGTTGTGATGGTGTTATACACATATACTTGAGTCATCCATGTTTACATATCTAGGTTCAACAAATGGTTGACATGTAGAGTACTGTGCTTAATTACGTATGTTTACATAGTCTATGTACATTTAAGAAATAACAGTCAATTCATTTATTTATCTATGATCACGTTGATGAGTGATATATTAGTTTGTTCATCAACTTAAGAATAATTCGTAAATAAATACAAATGTTTAAACAGACATTCGTCATTTATACGCTAACGTACCCAAAACAAAAATATTCTGATTTCTATTGTTTCATTGTGCTTTAGATTCTGATAAACACTCTTAGAGATTGAAAGAAATTGGTTACACTTATTAACTATCCTTGGTATGCATAAATGGTTGAAATATATTTGTATTGATATTAGTAACTTAAGAAAGTTTTTGTTATTTTTTGTTAATAAATCTTTATTTGTATAAAGACTATAAATACTAAAGCCTAAAGAAAATAGATAAGGGTTTCTTCTCAAACTTCAAGTATAAGGATACTTGGGATGAAAGTGAGTTCAGTGTTAGTGGCTCTTTTATTTTGTTTAGCAGAATCAATTCAATAGTTTCCATCACTTATGGAGATGTTGGAGGATAACTGCAAATAAAAAGGGAAAAGTAATATAAAGCTGAAATTAGATTTGGTTTCTTATTTTCAAATAGCCCTAGAAGGGATAACACTATTTACAGTATCAAGTTCTTAGAAAGGATTTCCAAATCCCTTCTTGAGAGGTTAAGGAAGCTGTATAAAATGTAGAGCGTAATGGGATTGAAGTGGTAGTTTTGAATATATTGCAGAAGGTAGGGGGAAAAGATAAGGATAGGCTGTATGCGAGGAAAGGTCAAGGAAAGGAGCCCTTGGAGGAGAGCAAGAGACAACGCCGCCGGCATAAATATCGCCGAGTGGATTAGGAAACGTCTCTAGGGCAGGATAATGTCTGGATCCCTGCTCGCTTATGCAAGTCGGCCAACAGACCTCTCTCACCAGATCAGATACAACTTCTTCAACTTAACACGTCATCTTTTTCTCCTCATCATTACGACTTTAGGCAAATTCCAAATGACTAAACTCCAACTCTAATGCTCTTTCTGGCTATATCAATAATGGGAACTTCAAACTCACAAATTCTAACAGAAGCGTTTAGAAAATATTGCTTCATCAATGCTTTATCAATATTCTTTAACATTATTAAGCTTAAACAACAAACTTTATAGAAGCTCATTATTTATAGTAAACGCACTTCCAGACTATATCTATTATGCAAACTTAAAATTAATGAATTTAATCAATACCGTTCATAATTTATCAGGTTGAAATTTGAGTAATTGGCAACCACATGTGCCCCATGAGTTAGAGAGACGCATGTTATCCGCGAGTGCAGTTCTGGAGTCTAGGTAGTTTTAGGTCAACTTATGGGTGCAGTGAACGTATCTTTATGGATCCCGTCGGCAAGATAGAATATATATCATTTCCGGGCATCATGAAGTGGGAGAAGAATATTCAGTTTTCAGTCCACGCGGAGGTCTAGTAATCCATGAGCAGTAGGAGTCCACCATCTACAGACACCCTGATCAGCCAGATACATATGGTTCATATGAGCCTCATACTGTCAGAGGAGTCTCTGCTCTTTATAAACTACTTCTAGCTTAATTAATATGCACGGCGAGCATTTGTGATGAATAAGATGTATAACATACGGTTTATGGGCCATACTTTTTTCAGAAGAAATTAATTTTACGGGTAGAATCTGAAGTAAACAGATTCAACCCGTAGAATGTGTACCACCCGTAGTGTATAAACATACTGTTTATATAGTAACACCTGAGATCTGTGAGATGTGTAATATAAATTTTGTTGATCATACTATTTTGTGCATATGCAGTTTTAGGACCACTTGTATCTGTCTAAATATACAGTTTATCCGAACACTTGTAATAGTCGAGCTGTAACACATTCGGGTTGATAGAGTTTGAAGAGTCCACACAGTTTTTATGTCACTCGTAGCTGAGGTACCATGGGGTTTATACGCCATCTGCAATATGATTGATGGGATACACATGGCCATAGACATATTGAATCACTATTCCTATTAGATAAGCAACAGGGTGCGTGATAAACACTGAGTCGGTGACACGATATAGTGATGGCACTTCTGCTAATGTTGATTATATAGCCGTGGTTTACATAGACCTTGAATGATCAATAAACGTCACATCAAGCACCCTCATACAATGAATGATCACTCTTAATTCCTACTACATATATACGAAATATTATTGAATTAAAATAACCTGTGTACATCACTACTATAGCTTTACTCTTATAAAACAACAAACTTTGGAGACCAAAACATGGGTTAACTGGGTCAAAGTATTTACGTACACCTTCAGTTCCCTGCAGTTCATTAATTTCTCTTTCCATCTCCTAACAAGTTAAAAGATATTATATTAGTATACCACTAAATACACCTTGAAATCAGTCTTAAGAAATATAAGGCTACCAGTGAATGCGCTATGGTTATCCCCATACTGCGAAAACTAATGGACATGACTTATTCATTGCTCGTAAAAATTCAACTTCCTCCCGCTCAAACTCTCCAGCTTTTAAACTGGTTTACTACAACAAATATTTATTTAAAAAAAACCATTCGAGCGATTGAGTCTTCAACAGTATCAAATCTGATTTTAGTTCTCAAAAACATGAAATCACTGGACATTGAAACGAGTGAACTTGCTTATACCCGTACACTTCACTGTTTCAGTTAAGTGTTTTTTCTCTATATTATTCTTGATTGCTATACTTTAAGCCGCAGTTGTATATATAATTATATATATATATATATCAATGATCAATTCACAATAAGAAATGAAAAAAAGGACTAAAATCTTTCAAACATAACAAGCGGTCTTCGTCAAAGTCAAAAACCCAACTGACTCAGACGAAGACCGCATGTTAAGGTTGAAAATGCTTTGTCTTGCTTCCCATTTCTTACTGTGGCTTGATCATAAATTGTAATTTCACGTGTTTATTGTGAAATCTTGTTTTATATATAATATATATATATCTATATATCTATTATCTATCTATCTATCTATATTTTATATATATATATATATATATATATATATCTTCGGGGAGAACGAAGAGATCTCCCCGTTCTTCGACGTGGGGAGATCTCTCTCACTTCGTCCTCTCTTCTAGTCTACTCCTGATGACGAACAACAGTTTGAAATATTGAATTCTGTAAGTGTTCTTTTTATTCTTTTTTCTGTGTCGTGCTTTGTGTAATTTAAAGTTTTATATATATATATATATATATATATATATATATATATATATATATAGTAAACAGGAAAACGATCTAAAAGGACAACAAACGTTTCACGATGAATCACAAACACATAACTAAGAAACAGACAGACTTACAGTCTCTAATTTTCGGTTGAACAGTCATCAGGAGAGTTGGGATAGGGACACCAAGCGCACTTGTGAAGCGACGGTTGGAGATCCAACAGTTGGTCGCAAATTTTCGGAAAATCTTTTTCAAGAAAAATGAAAACTATTTTTCAAGAAAAGTGGTTCCGTATCCACCACTCTGGATACGGAACGGCAGATAACTGTATATATATATATATATATATATATATATATATATATATAATGAAAGTTTAAACCATAAGAAAATGGAAACATGTGGTTTAAACTTTATTGATTGAATCATGTGTTTACTTATTGCGATTTTTTTGCATATTAGGGATACAGTGAATAGAAAAAAGGGACTTACGGCCTCTAATTTGTAATATATATATTTGTATGTGTGTGTGCGAGTGTATGTATGTATGCATGGATATATGTATGAATGATAGCACCACTTATCAAACAGGTCCTAAGATTGCTGAACATATCATAGTGACAATGAACTCTAGAATGCTGAAACGCAATTGAAACAAATAAAACTTGGATTGTAAATTGATTTAATTATAAGCAGTTATTAATTGAAATGGTTTAATGAAATAAAAGAGGCATTTATTGTTGGAATTAGCAGTCGGAGGCCGGAGACAGGAAGCTATTGAATCGTTATTAATTCCAGGGATGCCTGCACTGCACAGGTGTGCTCAATGTTCAATTTGGCCAATAGCGAAAATATCACTTTCCTATTGCCTTCTATTTAGCACTGAATAGAATCCTTTAGCTTCTAGTCCTTTCACCTTCTCAATTTAATAATATTCTTTCTTTCGTTTTAGTTTTAACTTGATTGTATTTATAAAACTCTGTTTTTTTTAAAACTTTTTCCAATAACACGTGTAAATGGAAAGGATAAAAGCATATATATCCATCTAATAAAGGAGGTAATGAGACATTTGGAGTTGATGGTTAAAATACATTTAATTAGTAATTGTTTTAATCAGTCCTTTATCAGACTTGTATTTATGAATCTCTCTTATTTCTACCTTCAATAATTTCTCGGAATGGTTTTTCAGTTTTCTTATGGATTTTCCTTATGTATTGAGGCAGCAATAACAGCGACTGTCCAACATTCGTTGGAAATACACTTCATATTTCTACAGAATTACTTTTTTTTATACTATAATTATCACATAAAAAAACGCATGTACCTGTCCTTGACAAGGCCATCATAAGATTATTTTTACTATTAACTAACTAATTATTAAAAAACAAGAGAAATACATGTAAAAAGAGAGAGAAAAACAAGGAATATAACTATTAAATAAAGTTACTAAAAATATATGAAAAAAATATTTAGAGCATTAATGAATCAGATAAGAATTGATCCCAAAAAATCACAGAATAATGAGTATAAGTATTTACAAAGATTTAAGAAAAATGTCTTTAAAATAATTTTATTCAATATCCATTAATAATATGTTGGATGTAGAGGCTTAAAATCTGCTTGGTCAGTCTTAGTATATCCTAATAATATTAAGAACTAGTCCCATTGATCCTGATAAAGGATGTAAAATTTGTTACTAACTCCATAAATGTTTAAGGCTATAATAAAATCAGTGAAATTATTACATTCATCTATATATATATATATATATATATATATATATATATATATATATATATATATACATATTTCACTAAAAATTCCAAAAAGACGATCCAAACTGGACACAAATCAGCTCAAAAACGAAGAAAAGCAACACCAGGCAAAAGAGACACACTTACTAACCAGATGATCTGTCTTCAGGAGAAAAGAGAATGGGCGACCTAGCACGCCTATTCTCTTTTGTCCTGAAGACGGATCATCCGAAAATTTGAGTTTGTGTGTCTTTTTCTATGTGTGTTACTTTTCTTCGTTTTTGAGCTGACATATATATATATATATATATATATATATATATATACAGTTCACAAAGGAAAGAGAAAAACTGATAAAAACACACACACAAAAGACTCACAACAATATTTCGATATTTGTCGTCATCAGGAAAAAGTAGTCATCTACACGATGAGTATAGCATGGGTTGTCTAGTATGCTATAATCCTGATAAACCTTTACCAGAAGTGTATTATAACTTCATTAAAATTGTCACATTAAATAAATAGTGAAACCATTATACCAACGAGTTTGAAATTACAACAAATTACTTACAATTACAATTACTTACAAGTTACTTATTACTTACAACAAAGTTGAGTTTGGGCCAATATATTTTTTTTATATAGATACAGTTATACCTATTCGTAACAATTATTTATAAGTTATCATTTATACCCTCACATGTTTTCATTCATTTTATATATGTATTGTTATTTCTTTATCTTGCTTTACTTGTCTTTGTTTTATCCTTTCAATCATTTTCTCAACCGTAGCAAGTGCTCTTTGCCGTCACGTCGTAATGCCAGTAGGTTCAGTTTTCGTCAAAACACATACTGACATATCAGTTTCAGATACATCATACGTCAGACAGTTAACAGTGACATATATTGACACAAAGTCAAAAGCCAGTCTCAGTTTTGACTTTGACCAAGCCCGATTGACCAAGATATATATATATATATATAATATAAAAGATTTAACATAAACACGTGAAATGACAATCAATGATCAAACCACAATAAGAAAATGGGAAAGCAAGACTAAGATCTTTCAACCGTAACAAGCGGTCTTCGTCAGAGTCAAAAACCCAACTGAACTGAACGAAAACTCAGTTGGGTTTTTGACTCTGACGAAGACCGCTTGTTACGGTTGAAAGATCTTAGTCTTGCTTTCCCATGTTCATATTGTGGTTTGATCATATATATTATAATATATATATATATATATATAATATATATATATATATATATATATTATTGAAAAGCAGAGCAGATTCTGCATTCACGACTTTTTTAAGTAGCTGTTCTTTTCTCCTAATGACACTTCTATGTTGCAGGGGTAATGCAAATACTAGATTGCCCAGCGACATTTTCAGGCAAAAACATAATCACATAACTACTAAAATTTTATTCACTACTCTTTAAAACACAAGCTTTCGACCTCGTTGGTCATCCTCAGGCAGAATAAATTACTAAGACAGATAAATAATATAAAATCTTAAAGTAACAAAATAACAGGATACAACTAGAAATGCAAATATAAGGGATAACAATAGAAAAGGTGATATAGATGTAACAATACTAAGAGGTAATAGTAGGTGGCGATCCTAGCGTCCAGGAGGTTAACTAGCCATCACTCCATCCTTGTTAGTTTAATTTTATTATCAAAGTTTCTTGAAGTCGGTATAATAAACATTTCACTGGATTGCAAGTTAATCTCCGGGCATTTCTCCTTTATGTATATGGCTTCTAGGATTTGTAAATGAAGCGGGTTTCTATTAAAGTTTAAAATGGACGTTCCCTCTACAACCATCTTACGCGTCAGTGAAGTGTGGTGTTTTTTCTCAACGTGGGCCTTCGGCGCTCCTGTAGCGAGGTGCATGGTGAGACGCCTTGAGAGTTTCGTCGTAGTCATGCCTATGTATCGGGATGGTAGGGTTGCACAGTCCCCTTCTTTACAAATAAATTGATACACGACATGGCTCCTCTGAACTTCGGTCGTCTCCTTCCTGCAATTGTTCCTTATAAGCAAGTTGCTCGTTTTTTTATTGTTGTAATAAATCATAAGACGTAGCGTGTCCCTTTCGTTCGTCGTCTTCACATGACCCGCTATGATTTTTTGCAGAGCTTGTTCGTCCTGCTTGTACTGCGTGGACATGTACGAACGATAGTACAGAGGTATGGTTTCAGTCTTGACTTGTTCAACTTTATCACCTCTGGAATACCACTTGTCTATGTGTTTTGCGATTTCTTTCTCTACGTCTTTATTTGAGTAGCCATTATTGACCAGAACCTGGGTGGTTCTGTCAAGTTCTTTATGTATGCTGCTCCAATCGCTGCAGTGCGTTATGGCTCTTCTGACGTAGGCACTAATGGTAGCTTGTTTATACCTGGTGGGACACTCACTTTGTCCATTAAGGCAATGTCCAGAGTTGGTGGGTTTAGTGTACACCTCCGTATCGAAACAGTCAATTCCACTTCTAACGAGCACATCTAAGAAGGGCAGTTGGCCGTCACTACTAAATTCTAAGGTTAATTTTAGTCCAGAGGCCTCTTGGAGGCGTTGATGTAGTTGAGAGAGTTTGTTTCTATCATCGGTAGCTACAAAAATATCGTCAATGTACCGACAATATATGGTGGCTTCGACAAGGTGGAAAATATCTCTTTTTCTATGCTTCCCATATAAAAGTTGGCGAAAAGTACTCCAAGAGGTGAGCCCATGGCTACACCATCAATCTGCTGGAACATGCGTCCATCTGGCGAAAGAAATGGGGCTTCCTTCGTACATATCTCAAGCAATTGTTTAAGTGCTAACCTGGGTATATCAAGTCTGGGTTCCTGGTTAGGGGGGTAGATTTCTTCAAGAATATAGGATATGGTCTTATCAACAGGGACGTTAGTAAAGAGAGACTCTACGTCCAAAGATGCTAGGTTGCCTTTAGTGTTAGATGTCTTGAGCAGTTCCAGGAAATCTATGGATGAAGAGAGGCTGTATTCAGATGGGATGAATGGCTTAAGCATAGTATTTAATCGTTTTGCAAGATGGTAAGTAGGGGTGGGAATCTGGCTGATGATAGGTCGTAGCGGGTTGTTAGGTTTGTGTATCTTCACCGTCCCATAACACCTTGTCGAAGCCACCCATATATTGTCGGTACATTGACGATATTTTTGTAGCTACCGATGATAGAAACAAACTCTCTCAACTACATCAACGCCTCCAAGAGGCCTCTGGACTAAAATTAACCTTAGAATTTAGTAGTGACGGCCAACTGCCCTTCTTAGATGTGCTCGTTAGAAGTGGAATTGACTGTTTCGATACGGAGGTGTACACTAAACCCACCAACTCTGGACATTGCCTTAATGGACAAAGTGAGTGTCCCACCAGGTATAAACAAGCTACCATTAGTGCCTACGTCAGAAGAGCCATAACGCACTGCAGCGATTGGAGCAGCATACATAAAGAACTTGACAGAACCACCCAGGTTCTGGTCAATAATGGCTACTCAAATAAAGACGTAGAGAAAGAAATCGCAAAACACATAGACAAGTGGTATTCCAGAGGTGATAAAGTTGAACAAGTCAAGACTGAAACCATACCTCTGTACTATCGTTCGTACATGTCCACGCAGTACAAGCAGGACGAACAAGCTCTGCAAAAAATCATAGCGGGTCATGTGAAGACGACGAACGAAAGGGACACGCTACGTCTTATGATTTATTACAACAATAAAAAAACGAGCAACTTGCTTATAAGGAACAATTGCAGGAAGGAGACGACCGAAGTTCAGAGGAGCCATGTCGTGTATCAATTTATTTGTAAAGAAGGGGACTGTGCAACCCTACCATCCCGATACATAGGCATGACTACGACGAAACTCTCAAGGCGTCTCACCATGCACCTCGCTACAGGAGCGCCGAAGGCCCACGTTGAGAAAAAACACCACACTTCACTGACGCGTAAGATGGTTGTAGAGGGAACGTCCATTTTAAACTTTAATAGAAACCCGCTTCATTTACAAATCCTAGAAGCCATATACATAAAGGAGAAATGCCCGGAGATTAACTTGCAATCCAGTGAAATGTTTATTATACCGACTTCAAGAAACTTTGATAATAAAATTAAACTAACAAGGATGGAGTGATGGCTAGTTAACCTCCTGGACGCTAGGATCGCCACCTACTATTACCTCTTAGTATTGTTACATCTATATCACCTTTTCTATTGTTATCCCTTATATTTGCATTTCTAGTTGTATCCTGTTATTTTGTTACTTTAAGATTTTATATTATTTATCTGTCTTAGTAATTTATTCTGCCTGAGGATGACTAACGAGGTCGAAAGCTTGTGTTTTAAAGAGTAGTGAATAAAATTTTAGTAGTTATGTGATTATGTTTTTGCCTGAAAATGTCGCTGGGCAATCTAGTATTTGCATTACCCCTGCAACATAGAAGTGTCATTAGGAGAAAAGAACAGCTACTTAAAAAAGTCGTGAATGCAGAATCTGCTCTGCTTTTCAATAATGTATGCTTAGATGAAGATCTGCTGCCAACTTATACAAATATATATATATAAGATAGATAACGAACAAAGCACATACTAAGGTAATGTTGTCTTACCAAATAATGTTGAAATACCAGCTTATATAATTACATAATTTATAAATAATTTATAAACTGAAATTGATAATATATTTAGGGTAATTCTGGTTGAGAAGAGGTCTAAAGATAGAAATTATATTTAAGAAAAGATGCTGATTATGCAGTTGCTAAAAGATAACACCGGGATTTTTTAACAAATTGTTAGAATATAAACTCACCTTACCGTCTTATTTTTTTAAATTCTAATTCTAAATTCTAATTTAGAAAAAAATACAGTTTAATTGCAAAGCATGCTGTAATATCTATTAAAGCAACAGGAGCTTATGGAATCGTATTAACGAAAATCTAGCAGCAAATGGAATCAAGGTTGAAAAAAAAAAAGATGAAAAAGTTTAATAGAGTTTTTGTGAGAAGGAGAAGTGGGAGGAGGAAGAGGAGCTGGTTTGCAAGATAAACAGTGATTTTTTATGAGCCGAAGAAAGGAAAATGTTTCTTTTGCTGTTTGTGGGAGGAAGGTAGCGGGGGGGAGACCTTTTGAAAGCCAAGTTGTAACCCATTAGGAAAGAGCCTAGCCCTGTTGGATGAACTCCATCCGCTTGACTCGCTCGTCTTACAGCTTCAATGTTGGTGATTTTTCATTGAAAAGAAATTTGTTTACAACATTCAAGGGTAAGTTAATTAAATTTCTATCTAAAGAAAATGATCAAATTACTGATGTATAAGATGATATCATATAAACCTGTAAGTTGTTCAATTATATAGAATAGTAGTCACCCTTAATGTGGAATTTAAAGATCAAGCGTCCAGGAAACTCAAGTCTAATTAGGAAGAACTAGTTTCTGAGTATGCTTTGTGAGATTTAGCTAATGCTTTTACTCTAGTACAGTCTGAATGATCTAGGGGCTGAAAGCGTTAGTCGATTAAACCATAGTCTAGAATTCGTCGCTTAGTCTCATCCGTGATTTTTGTTATCAATTGGGTGTCAAGAACTACAGCTCAATCCCATAATGTGAAATTTAAAGAAAAAGTCCCACGCTATCCAAATCAAGTAAGTAACAACTTGTATCTAGCATTTATTATTGTCACACATATGACTGGTGAGATATAGGGAATGCTTTTGCTAAAGAGAAAGTCTAAATAAGCGATCTACCGGTCGATTGCCAAGACATTATGGTAGATCACATGGCATTAAAAATATTCAATAAATTCAAAATATCAACCTATAATTCACCCCATCACTGCTTCATACACAGAACAAACAGTCGGCTGAATTTTTATTCTTTCTTTTAATTAGGTCCCTGTGCAACGGCAAAGTGGCTTTAAGTGCAGTAAAGATAATAACCTAGTCATTAAGTTGCCTCTTACTCTTTACTTTTAATTTTTTCCATTTAAGGGTATAAAAATAAGTGCGGAGACTGAACGGGAAAGAAGAAAAAGCGCATCACATTCTTATGAAATGGGAAAGGAATGATTTAGACGATGTAATATGTCATACATCATTATAAATTGTAAAAGTTCTCAATATATATCAACTATTGGGAGATTTCAAGAATTACGTCCCATACAAAAAAAAAGGTTTAATTTGAAACTAAAAAAGCGTTTCACACACTTAGTGTTCTTCCCCAGGTTAATATCTGGTAAATATACATATCTCTGATGTATATTTGAGGTTGTAGATTAGATATTAAACTGAAGAAGAACACTAAGTGTTCGAAACGCGTTTCATATTATATTTTTTTCTGTGTGGAGGCATAATTTTTGAAATCCCCCAATATGAGTAAATACCACACTATAAAAGACTGTAAGTAATGAATATATTTCTAATGAAATACAGTGAATAAATCATTATAGCTCGCATGCCGAAGTATGAGTACCCCTGGTCCACGATTTCACCAAAGTCTAGTATTCATAAGTAACTCTTATCCATTACTTTATTTTAGTTGGTTGCCATAAATTACAGTGTTCCTTACAAAGAATATATATAGTCGACATATCTGAATCTGTATAGGTTACTAATACATATACTGAGTTTAAAATATGTGCTAAAGATTGTTAAAGAACTCCTTTCTAATGAAACCTGAAAATGACAAAATGTGTCTCCAACGAAGCAAAAGCTACAAAACTACATAGTGCAATCCGTACAACTTAATACGCACACGACTTCTTCTCGTGAGATATTACTCTAAACATCATAAGATAAAATATCTAAGTTATTTATAAGAAACCTGATTGTTAGTGCCACCACGAGTTTTAAGACATAGATGTGCTAGCCTTGTAGGAGCAGTCATCTTGAACTTGTCTATTTAGGCAATGCCTAATCTTATTGGGCATTATCACCAACGGCTTATAGGTATGCTTATATAGTACACTCTCAGTGTTGGCAACAACTTTATACTGGACCAACGTAAGGTAAAATCGATAATAAACAGAATGAAACACTCGCATGGGTTAAGTTAACTCAACATTAATACTCCTGTGAATCCTCTCATCTTACCCTTACCAATCAAATAGATATTTAAATTTCCATTACAATCAGCCTGGTTGTGTTTATGACGGGTTTTAAGATATAACTGTGTTCCCTTTGTAGGAATAGTCACCTTAATCTGGTCTAACTTAAGGTAAAATTGCTATAGAATTACCTGCTGATATGCTTATCACATAGGTTCCTAAGACCTTCGAAGTAGCTAACATATATTAACTTACGTTAATATAGTACTATAACAAAAAATTATAGTTAATTAATAAACTACTCTTCTAAGAAGTAGTTAATTGAATTTATTAATTGTACAATCTGTTATAGTAGTATAGTGGTATTTACTCATGTTAGGAAAAGTATTAAGTTAATCACCCCTGCAGAGCAGGCAATTAAGAATCTCTTTTATGTATAAATTAGACTTGTCTCAGTATGTAGTTTTTAGTTAAGGATCAATTTAAGCCATTTTAATATTATTCCCGTTATCACTCGTGTTATATGTATTCATTTTAATTAATTCACCCCTATGTTCCCAAAGCTCTTAAATGCATATATATTTTGTTCTAGATGTAACCTAAAGAGGAACATCAAGTATTCGAAACGCGTTGTTTAGTTTCTTGTAATTAACTTTTTTGTGTGGAGACTTAATACTTTTACTAACATAGTTTATTGAATGTTTATCATGTTTATTGAAATTCCTTGCACTGGGGATAAGGAACATGCCATTAATACGAGTATTCAGGAAAGGGTATTTTTCTTTGATAATCAAAAGCTTCAAACATTTGCAACTGGAGGTGGTTGTCATTCATTCGAATAACTTCAGAACCTTTCTCTAGCATTTTTCTCGCCAGACGGATACCATGTTCGCTTCCATGTGTGTATTAGGTGTTCCAACTGATAGCTGAAGTGTAAGGCGCCTGGATAACTTATTTGATATCAATTCAGTCGTATGATATCAGAATGTAGTTTAAGGTATTCTTAAAACCAACATTTTCTTTTTTTTGGGAGTAACTATTTGAAGTTATTCTCAACAAAAATTTAGTACACCTGTGTATGATACAATTGTGTGGAATCACAAATGTTGTGTTCTACTTGTGATAGAATCACATAACTTACTTGACATAATAAAAGGTTATCACATTGAAGATCCTATCACCATGCAGCCATGCAGTCATTAAACATATTACACAAACAACACTTTAAAAAGATAACACCATAACCTATAAATTGTCATCCGTAATAATTTAAACAACTTCATTATAATTAGACTAAAAAATTAAACCGAATTACACTTGGCAATATAATGTAAACCAATTATAAATTATCTGGCTAAATTACGGTTTGCATAAAAGACAATTAAAAGCTCATTTCCAATTCCTTAAATGGCGCTTAATTAAACAGGTGCATTTGTCTGAAAGCACGACGTTCACCTCTAATGTCTTTATTACGTGGTTAGTTATGGAACGTCGGTTCTCTATCACGTCTCCACGCTAAACGTGACACATTCAAATTTACTTTTCATTAACACTTCAACGTTGCAGATAAGTTTGTAACAAACACATTTATCAGTTAAAATTTAGCAATTTTAATAACAACAACGCTATATGAAACCGGTTTAAACCTTAATGATCATTTGCAATTAAATTAAATATTTTATATACATAAAAAACTTTTCCTTTTATAAAAAAAGATCATAGAATCTAGATAAATAATTTTAAAACATATTTTGGTTTATAAACATTTCTAGGAAGAGAATAGAAGTCGAAATGAACTCTTACGTACTCTTTTAAGAGAGCTGTAACCAGAAGAAGGTTTCGTTTGATAATTATTTACATTGTATCATTCACCTCTCAGTACATTTTGCAACACGTACTAAGTGTGTGCGTGTGTGTGTGTGTGTGTATGCGTGAGTTATCACCATATATGTTACTACTTATGCAGTTTGCTTTGGTTGTACATCTTTTCAGACGATTTATACAAGTTAAATTTCATAGTCATAAACAATTTGACATATTTTTCCAAAATTTCATTAAGATGAAATTCACCCTTTATACGACAATTCGTACGTTAATATAAATATTTTCTCTTATTTGGGTCAGCTGTAGCTCAAGAGGTTTACTTGCCTTTAGTACTGAAGGTTACAGGTTCAAATCTAGAACCATGACTAATTTTTTTTGTGAGAGATATGAAACTTGTGCACCCTCATAGAGGAAGAAAAGCCAACCATATACGAAGCCATGTTTTTTTTAAAAATCGCTACTGATATAACCAAATCTCTGTTTCCCGATTTAGAATCAAGCCTGTGTGTGTTTCATCCATAACTAAAATAAATGCCCCCAAATAATAAATGAGACACATAATCCACCCTAAAACAACTTTAAGTGAAGCATGAAAACAACAATGACAAGATATTTTTCGATTTATATATTACGTTAAACGTTTCACCTTATAATTATATTTCTTTGTATAAAAATAGGCTAAAAATATTTTTACACCTGTAGAAAATTGTAAGCGTCAAATAAAGTTATAAAGGTCAAATTTTTCTACCTTTTGCGTGAAAAAATCGAGGACCAAAATGAAAATAAAACTCAGGAACCAATAAATCCAGAGTCGAGCACGGGAGTTACTAGACTACCTTAGCTCCTGTGCTGTGATTAGTAAAAATAGTTATATAACTACGGTATGGAATGCTTTTTCGTATACATTAATATTTGATGCATATGCAACGTGAAGGCAAATTTTTTGGTATGAGTCAAGATTTTTCGTGTGTGAGATGTATATTTAATATTATGATTCTGTAATATTTAATGACCATAAATGTATTACAAATCAATAAAAACTCCATGTTTTCAATAATTTTCCCATAAATAATTAACCCTTTTAAATATAAATCATGTTAGCTGTCGAATGAACATCGTATCATTAATTCAGATCGCTGGCTGAATTCAAAAGGTTAAAGTATGTTCTAGTGTATAAATGGAACGTTTCTGTGACTTTATCAATCACAACTGTTAATAAATGCTTAATAATTATAATTTTTTACTTGCTAAATATAAATAGCAAGTATTTATATAAATATAAATAGACTACGGATTTATAAATAGTTGTAACTAAATGGTTTTAACATATTACTGCAAATCAGTCTTTATTGAATCACTACTTCATTATCAAAGTCGTTATCAAATTAAACACAATATTTACTGTTGAACCTGCAACATGTGCTGATAGCAATTATTGTTATCATTATATGTTAACTTTGTGATCAGCTAGAAGCCAGAACAAAACCATGTTAATAATGATATGTGCTTCTTCTTGGGTATTACACAGAGAAAAATGTTTATTTTTTTATCAAAAATAAACCACCTGATGTTATCACCCGCTAGGGGATCGGTTTAAACAATAATAATGGGAAATTCACTTTATCGAATTCAATTCAAACTGAATAATTTTAACTGTTATAGAAATATTAAATTTTTCCATTATTACTGGCGTTATGGGAGTACTGAACTCTGAAAACTTCATGAATGTCGAATTATATTAATAGGAATAAATAGGTTAGGTTAGGTTGTAGTGGTAGTAACGCACAAGGGAACAACATAGACTAAACATTTGTACTTCTTGATACAACACAATGAAGGTTGATTCTATATTGGGAGTCCTAAATTTTGCATAACTCAAGTATGTTTAAAGTAGAGATCTTTACCGAGTACCTGGCATTGTGCAGACTCGGGAATGATGTCTTAATATCCTCTTCAAGGGACGACGTGCCCTTAATCATCTCCCACGTGAATAAATCGAAGAGCAAAGTGAGTATTGAACCTCAAAGGGAAATACAACAGTGAAAAGCACAGATACTATCTCCTACTTGTAGTTACCTATCAAATTTCTTTACTTTAATTACTGTCATTGAACATGAAAGTGGTTGTATTAACTACGACTGTACGAGTATATAAGGAGCTATCTAATCCTGCAGAAATGTGAGTTGAACACATTCAGTTTAGGCTGATGTTTGGGCTGTATTGTTACTTAAAGGAGCGGTTTATTAGGTACGGAGGGATTTAGAGAACAGGTGTTTAACGACTAATCGTATTAGTTGCTAGGCCAGTAGAACATGCACTACGGAGAGGCACACACACACACACACACACAGAGCAGAATATAATGAAAGAGGTCGTATATCGCTCACAGCCCCCTACATCTGTGCCCATAACACTTTTTTCCAAACGATCGTAACTCCCCCACCATCGGAGGAAAGTGTTTTCAAATGATGCCACTCGCATTCGAGCCTGTTTTTACAGCAAACAAAGCCCGAAATCGTGACGCAATCACACTTCCCCTTCCACACACAATTCTTCACATTTTTTTTAACTCCAACATCAATTTTGCCCCACTCAACTTTGCGCATCTCCATAAAACACTAAATTGAGAGAGTCCCTCTATTTTATTCAAACCCACATGGAATGATTACTCCATAACTGCATATTTTGATTTCCAATTTTTCATGAAAGTATAGAAAAACCACTCTAATCATTCTCATATGGGATTTTCAATTACGTTTATATATATATATATATATATTTGTGAAAGTTGGAAGCAGTCGTTCTTGTATACATATATTTATGAAAGATATGTCTCCATTATTCTTCATAAGTTGTTTCTTGAATTGAAAGTTTAATGTTTGTATTTCAATATTTTAGCCCAATTCACTTTTATAGCCTTAATGTCTGTATTAAGTTTAATGTTTGTATTTCAATACTTTAGAAAGTGCAGTTTTATAGCCTTAATGTTAATTTTATCCTGATGATGGTGAACGAACACCGAAAGGTGTCAACAGTTAAGAATAAATCAAATTGAGAAAACCTATGGTGGACTTCTTTACGAATTAAAGAACCTTGAGCTTAGGAAGTGTTTTTGAAGATCTGAGAAATTTAATAAACAACTTATGAAGAATAATGAGGACATATCTTTCTTGTATATATATATATATATATATATATATATATATATATATATATATATATATATATATATGATCAAACCACAATAAGAAATGGGAAAACAAGACTAAGAGTTACAAGAGTAACTCTTCTCAACTCCTCACCAGATGTTTTCTGCATCTAGTGTTTAGTTGGGTTTTTGACTCTGACGAAGACCGCTTGTTACGGTTGAAAGATCTTAGTCTTGTTTTCCCATTTCTTATTGTGGTTTGATCATTGATTGTTGTTTCACGTGTTTATGTGAAATCTTTTTATATATATATATATATATATATATATATATGATTAAACCACAATAAGAATGGGAAAACAAGACTAAGATCTTTCAACCGTAACAAGCGGTCTTCGTCAGAGTCAAAAACCCAACTGTGGTTTAATCATTGATTGTTGTTTCACGTGTTTATGTGAAATCTTTTTATATATACATATATATATATAAAACAAAGTAAAATGCATCTCATAATTATGATATTTCAAGAAAACAACATTTTATAACACTTGAAAAAATACTCAATAAAAACAATGAATATACTTATATAAACTAACTTCATAGAAAGAAAGCACTTATAATTGTGATTGGTATTGATTGTTGCTTTTTGATTGGTTAATCAATCAATTGATTAATTAATTAATTTGATGTAGTTGCAGTTATAATAATATTTGTTTTGTTTTAATTATTATTAGTTTTATCATTCTTTTAGAGTTTTTTATCGACTGACAATATTCTTCAATAATAGTAGCATCAGCAGTATTGTTTTCTATGAATGCTCTTAGATGTGTCGCTGTAGAGTAACAGAAACGTAATCTCATATATGAGTATAATTGCAACGCAGAAAACTGCACCACCTTGTCATCTATATATATCAGCATGATAAATAAAAACTTACCTACAGGTCTTATCATGGGCTGGTACAACAAAGGACATGGAAGAAAAGTAAATGGGAGTCGTTAGTCGAAAGAATAGAAGGTCTTTAAGTATAGAATAATCCTCGACCCTTGAGAACTTTAGGAGCTCTTTATATCAAAACGAGAAAACCTTTCTTAGTTGCCAAACATTCGATATGTTTGCTATTCCATGTTTGATGAATATGATGCTGGGACAGAACATAGAGGATGATGCTAAACTGGATATTTAGCAGCCCGGATCTGGTGGAGTAACGTCTCTCAGTGTCTAGCCACTATTGTCTCTTTAGATTCTCTTAATCCTAACATCAAGTGATTGTTTACAGGCAAGGTAAAGTAGAAGCCAATCAGGAGTGAAAGCTCTGCATGTAGGCTGCACACGCACGGCACAGGGGAGAAAGAGTTTTATCAGTGAGACCATTCATGTGTTGAAAGTAATTTAAGGCACCACACTCTCCCTCAATTGTGATAATCTGCTGCAGATCAAAACAACTCACACCTGCCAGTAATCTCACAGATACAGCTATAATAACAGTTATTTTTAACATTACTATTATAAATGAAGTTTAATTTCCAAAGGTCTTTGCTTCAGCGCTCTTGGTTTGCCTTCATTTATTCTCTCAGTGGCTGTTAAAACCAAAACATTGACACTTTAAGTGTTGATATTGCCTTGTTTTTGCACCTTTACTCAAATTGTTCCGCTGACAGCTGTACACTCTACGCATATAGCCTAGTTTATTATTAACTTTCATTGTGACATTCTATCAGACACACTCAAATAGTTTTCAGTAGAGTGCGTACGTCTTTCTACTGTCACGTATAAGCAAGGGCAGTCTCGTTCTTATCTCGTAGTCAAGTGGTTCACAACGTTCTAAAGATCACAGAGGATTGTCAGTTGTTCAGTCAAGTATATATCCGTACATCAGAATGGCATAACCACAAATATATCAAAGTGTAGCGATATATGTGTTAAGTTAGGTCAGGTTACAGTGGAAGTCCAACAAGACCTTGTCAAAAGGTCGAATATTGACCATCTGTGATACCACATAATGAACTGATAGACAGAAATATTCAAACAATCATTAAATCATAAGACAAAATATTTTCGTCAGTTTCTTATAAGGTTCCAATATTTTAAAATGTAATGTTACAATTTTTTTATGTCATACCAGAAAATGATTTTTTGCAATTCATTTATACACACTTTGTAAAATACTAATAAAAGAATATTTTTTATTAGTTTAAGAATATTTTTGTATTTCGACATTATGATGTAAATGTTATAAAATTATTTCATAGTTGCACTTTTTATTAACATAAAAAGAAGTATTTCTTTGAAAATTTGCACATGAATAATTGTCCCTGTAGGGTAAGGGGCGGGGTGGGGGTGGAGGGGTCAGCAGATAATAAAGTAACTCTGAAGAGGTCCACGAGAAAACAAAGGTGAAAACTCCTGCTCAAGTCCGACAGCTTTACCTTTAAGAGATTATGCACATTTACCTGGTATTTTCACAGAATATACTTTTAGTCCCACATCGATTAAAATTTCATAGCATATTCTTTTAGAGTTGTAAAAGGTAATGAAATGCCTTTTAAATATAAAA
Organism: Hermatobates lingyangjiaoensis; assembly: GCA_026182355.1. Taxonomy (NCBI): domain Eukaryota; kingdom Metazoa; phylum Arthropoda; class Insecta; order Hemiptera; family Hermatobatidae; genus Hermatobates; species Hermatobates lingyangjiaoensis. Next base: position 657,389 of record JAPFBL010000077.1, on the reverse strand, counting down.
AATATTATAATAACACAATATTATATTAATTTCAAATATACATATAAATATATTTATTAAATTAAATTTCTCGGAATAATTTCAGCTTAAAAAAGAAAAACTGCCATTCAATGACAAATGACTACTAAAATTGAATCAAAAAACAGGTAAAGGCAAAAAAGTATGGATTTTTAATGTAATAATATGAATTTGTTCTATAATTATTTAAGGTCAAAATCATTTTTTCTTTCACAGGGTCAACCTGAATTACCATGTAAAATGTTATCAAGTTTAAGGAAACCATTTAGGAGTGCATGGCAGACAGTTTTATAGAGGTAGTTTAGCAACAATCAAGGGAAGATGTATGAAGTTATTAAAGTCATGAAGTAATTAAAAGTTATGCCCGAGTAACTTTTACTGAAGGACCAAAGGATGATGTCTATTCTAAATGAGTATGTGTTGAAAGTTTATAAACAGGTAATGATTTTTAAATTATCTATTTGCTTTGTTTATATTGCTTAGGCACTGTACTTTGTTATATGTGGTAATGAATTAACTCTAGTACAAGTGTAATGTATCCCTTTTGTGTAAACAGTGGGTACGTGACAGTCAGGTATCAGTTAAGAAAAAACATGATGATTAATTAGCTAAATGGTGAAGGAAATCATTAACTGATTACTGGTCTCAAATGATCTTCATAGCTCTTATCTCTTCACGCTGTCCTTCTTGTCGAGGAAACTGTTCTTAAAAACGCTATTATAACCCTTGTGGGATATGAGTAATCCAATAGGTGTTAACCTCTATAGTAATTGGAAGCAATTACAATATAGGTTTAACAGTATATGCAAACGCTAGTCAGTGTGACCAAGACCTCATATACGATGCAAGGTCAGAACGAGTCCAATTGATATAAATGGCAGTCAGTTCTCAACATGCAACAGATCCAACATAGACAGAAACTTAAAATGTCATGTATTCAAATCGTAAATATATGTCAATAAAATGTACGAATCACATTGGAATATTATTCAGCCTTAGTATTTTACGTTAATTTTTAATTTCATTAATTACATCATAGTATAGATGCAATTGATCGAGAATAATACTAAAATGATGTTTATAAATCTACGTTAAATAATACAATTTTATTATTGTATAATTTATATTAGCAACATAACAGATATTATGTATAATATAGGTTAGAAGGTTGCAATGACAATTCTACAAGAAATACACATAGACCGAACATTGGCTCTTTGTAATATCACAGAATTAATATTTTCCTACATTATAAGTGCTAAACTTTGCCTAACTGAAGTGTATTTACAGTAGGGATCTTTAACGACTACCTGCCATTGTATAAGCTCGGGACCGAATGTTTAAAGCTTTCTCCGAGAGATTTCATACTCAGATTAATTCACCTCCTGCATGAATCAATTGATGGTCAGAGTGGGTATTGAACACTGATTCTACCAATCCGGAGGCAATCCCGTTTGGCACTGGGCTAACCGGGCCTCTTTACGGAAGAAACTAAAACATATGAAAGAGACTGTCTACATTAAGCAGAAGTGACTTCTAAACACTCGACTCTACCAATATGGTAAAATTTTCAATATGTTTTCAGTTGTTTCACATATTTTTCTGTTTGGACGAGCAATTATTGCCTGTTGTCATGAAGTTGAGTTAATTATAGAATTCTTATTGCTACTATTCTTTGTTGACTATGTTAAAATCGGGATTCTCTTTGATCATCCTTCTCCTAGTCACGTCTAGCTTCCTATTCTTCTTGCACTTCTTTTAGTTCCTGTATACTTTTACTCCGTGTTATTTTCCTTTGAATTCACATTCTCACAGCTCCCGAGTAAGGAACATTGTGAGTAAATTATTTTTAAAAGTTTGTAAATAATATGGAATATTAAAACAAAAGAAAAGTCAACCAGCAAGATTCACAACTGATAAAAGCTATTTTTTTTTTATATAAAATTAACTATAGATACCTATCATTACTAACTGTAAAGATATATATCTAGTATTTATAAGAAAATCTCTGAAAAAGTTCAACATTTAGCTTATTTTGAGCAATTTATACAAATTTCTTGTCTCCATGCATAGTATCTACTCAAAATTAGGAAACATCATTGCAAACATAAAGTTCGAATCAAGTTCATTCCTTGTTGCAAACTCGTTCAAACGACATCCAACGGAATAATAGAACAGGTTATAGTTGTAGATAATGAAATTTCAAATAAAAAAATTGTTTCCATATTACCTTCAAAGTCCTCTGTCACATAATATATTTTGATTTGAATTTTTTTTAGTTCTTGCATCGTTAGTAAGTTTTACAGTTTTAAACGGAGAAACGATCTGAAAAATTTCAATAATAAACAACATGAGATTTTAATAGCCCTACCTATTTAAGTCATGACAAACGAACGTACAAAACTGAGAAATCGCAAAAACCGACAAATACGTATTTTCTTATAAATCAGTATATTTTTTATTATATGTACAAGTATATTTAGAATAAAATCTCATAAGTATATATGAACTGTTTGTAATTTTATTTCTTTCACTATGTCGACCTTTGGAATTGAGCCTAAATTTAGTTCTGTTTTAGGGTCGGAATGTGTTGCGCATTTATTCTTTAGAAACCATTTTACTTACAAGCAATCAATATTACCACGTTGATTATTCATTGGGAGACCTAAATTATAAGGAACTCAAATCTATATAGAATAAGGATCTTTTACAAGTGCCTAACATCGTACAGACTAGGAACTGATAGTTTAACATTCTCTTCAAGTGACAACGTCCTCAAAAATGTTCACTTCCTGCGTGAAAATATCGAGGTTCAAAGTGAGAATCGAACACAAATCTACACTGGGATACCCTGGCCCTCTAGTATAAATATAAACTAATTTCCAGGATCTATTTTTTATACTAAAAGTTAGCCTGAGAAATATTAAAATGAGGCGCATTATTTTAGTAAAAAACGAGCACAGAAACACGAGATGTTTAAGTATATAGATTAGCAATTTAGTTTGAGAAAGGATTCAAACCTTTTAGTTACTAGCAGGTTAGTGCACAAATAGTGTTTTAACAAGTTATGTGGTGGGCTGTTGATTAGGCAGGAGTACTACGCTGCAAATGGCATAGGTTGCCATTAATCATATGGGACTGTGTTGAAGGACTAGCAGACCAGAAGGCTTGCATAAAGCAGGTCGTCGTTTTGGGAAGAGCAGTGTGAAAAGGTCTGTAGCAGCTGGTGTCGGCTGCTCCGAGGTCACTGGCCCAACAGTCTTGAATTAAATCAATCACCCCACTTCCCAATACAAAGCAACCATCACGAGCTTACGTGCCACCTAAATATCAATCACAGCCCGGGAATCCATCATCTTCTCTTTTCATTCCAAGTTTTCATTTTTGTTTAATCTGACGTTTTCTAACGTTAATAATTTCATTTTTTTATCGTAATGAATAGTTTAGAATTAATAATACAATTTGAAACCTAAGATGTCACTGGAATGTACACAACAGTTCCATTTGACGAGTTGTAGCTCCATGCAGGAAACAAGAACAGCTTTTGCGCCTGACCCAGTGACTTATTTCGCCTATCCACGGGTAATGCTCACCTCCGGTCTCTTTTCCAGTATACCAGATAAGACTGTTCCTTGTCTGATAGACTAATTTAATCTTAATTTCTTAATGAAGCTTCATTAAGAAATTAATTACAATCACAAGATTCTGTCTTAACTAATGCGGTGTAAACCATACTCAACTTTTTTCGGACATCATCCATCTTGAAGAGCAGCTGCCTCACAGAACGCGGGTTCATGCTTATACATTCACTTTTTCTATCCTTGTTATTCCCAATCATAAGTTTGGTATTTTTTTCTGAGGAGTAATTTAAATTAATATCAAAACTTATTTCTTTTAACTTTTCTTGATGCTTTTACCAGCAACCAACTTTTTCTTTCCACGCACAACAGTGCACCTTGTGATGTCTGTATTCTTTTATTTGGTTTGTTGTTTATCTTATTTCGTGGTCGTTTGGTCTCCTTGAATCGTGAAATAGTTGTCAGTCTAGGAAAGGTTTGACCTTCTATTGCTAATGCTGAAACCATGACCAAGGCAATGAGCAACACATGATGAAAATAATGACCTTTATATATTTCATATTATTATTATAAAAAAAACTGTTACACATCATGAAAAACGTATCGGTTTTGTACGTTGTCCACCTTCAAGTGGGAGTCTCACTTGGACTGCTTCAACACCGATTCACGAGATCGGCGGATTTTGATAATAATATGAAGTTTACTAACTCTATGGAACTATATATATTTATTAATTAAATGTTTACCAGTTATAATAATGGTGAATCCACAGAATCATCGATGCAGCAGCTGAAAGTATATCAGGCCTCACTAATGTGCCACGTAACAGCGAAAAATAATGACACACAACCGTGGCAACTACAACTCCCATAAGATAACCAAAGTTGAAAAGCTATCACTCTCAATAATATGAGCCAAACTGGTGCCAAATAATAATGAGCTATACTTAAAGTTTTTTTTGAAATAACCAATGATTTCATTGATTTAAAAGACAAGAGTAACAGATCCTACATACATGAACCATTGACCGAGGATAACCTAATTTTAACATTAGCATATAAACTCAACATCTCCATAAATGTTCTTTCCTACTCAAGTAGAAATTTTTCGGTCATTCTTTCTGCTAGTCTTCGCTAGTTCCGCTTTTAGAAAGTACTTCAAGAAAACATCACCTTTACAAATGTCATTTCTTCATTTTCTTAGTGAAGATAGCACACTAAATTGTTTTTTTTATTATAAATTTCTTTATTAATTTCAATTCTGAGTTAATTTCAATAATTCATTAATTAAATCTTTTTAATAACTGAAGGGTATACAAGATAGGTTTATGATTATTTCATGTATGGTTCTGTGGTGTCTAAGTATTGTTCATGTTTCGGATATTGTCATGTTGGTTTTATTTCTTGCGTTTGTGTGTGTGTTTGTGTGTTTGTGCAGAGCCTATGTGCAGTAATTCCAGGGACATATACATATAGGAGACATGTTGACAATCGTCCATTTGGCACTGTGAAAGAAGAACTAACATATAGTAGTAAACAGGTTAAGTAAATTGTCTACTAGCTACAATACATGCCGACACTTGAACAATACAAGGCATTTAACGTGGCATTGAGGTGTCTCTGGCGTCTTCAGCCCGTAACAATAGGGTGGTCATAGAAGTGTCACGCTCGGAGCTTGCTTCAGCTCTGAATCAGTCTTTCTGAACAATGGAGGATTGCTCGCTATGGAGATAGTTAGCCTTACTTAACCAAATTACATCCTGTTGCCGCACTTCTATGGCGGGTAACATCTCAATTAAAATAAACTTCAGTTTGACAGCCTTCCTTCTTAAACTACATGCTTCTATGGTACATTTTCCGTCCCCCAAATTATGTCATCCCCGCCAACTTTTTTGAATTGACAGTCACATCTCTGAATAATAATAGAGACTAAGCAAAAAAAATATTATATTTTCAACGCTCAACTCTTTAACTCTGTAATGGGAAATCAAGATTTTCAATTATATATAATGAATATATGAATGGTAAAAATAATCCATCTGAGGGATATCAACATTTTCCTGCTGAATTTCGTTTTGATTTCAATAAAGCTAGCTTTTCTTAAAGCTCCTACAGAGATATGTTTGTTAACTGTTTTGATTAAAATGTGGTTGTAGAGACAATGTATGATCATTTCAGGAACTCATAATGACACATTCATACACACACACATGTATATATATATATATATATATATATATAAACAAATACATAAGTAGCAGTTTGTTCTGAACGCGAGTACTTCACACTTCTTCCTTATGACGACGGATGTCGAAATATCGAAGTGAGTTCTGCAGTGCCTTTCTATGTTCTTTCCTATTTGTTAAAGTTTGTATTGTCCATACGGACCTTTCATTTTATTCGAAGTATGTATATATATAGTTACAACAAAAAAAAAACTAGTCTAGTCAGAATCCCACATATATTAAAACAAGTAATAGAGCATATCTGGTGTAGTATTGGGGTGTTGGGACAGAACGTAGGTACGAGAGGTGTTACAGAGGGCTCAAAGGACAAGAAAATAAAATTTATATGACTTCATTTGAATTGTTTTAATATAAGTGGTAACAAAATTGTAAATAGCATAGCATACATTGTTTTATATATTGTAATGGTAAAAAAATTGATAATTTATAAATTAAAAATTGTTCTAGGCAACTAGAGTATAGTGGTATTTCAAACACTGCATATAAATACTGTCATAACTTTAATTTTACTGGTTATTATCACAACTTTGTCATTATTGGTCACTAACCTAACGAATCGAACATATCTTCCTTCCGATAACTGACAGAAAACTATATACAGGTATACCTCGTCCTATGACGTTTTGAGTTAAGTTGATCTCAATTACACGTTGGTTTTCAAAAAAAAAAAAAATCGTAGAAAAATAAAAATAAAGTTTACATCAGATATTCAACTTAGCGTTCGTCGGCTACAAATATTGGAATCATAATGTCACTAGAAAAACATTATAATCTGGAATCACAATTATATGCTCGAAAGGGTATTTTATCATACTACCTAGTAGGTGCAGAAGAATGAGTGTTTATCCATGACGAAATCTTGCTGACTATTTACAATTATATCACATTTCAGAATTATCTCAGAAATATAAGGAGTGTAATTTGATATGTTCTATCAAAGAGAAAAACGCCTCCAAGTATAGAACAAGAAAATAGGTTAAAATATAATAAATTCTGCTCCAATACTAAGAATAATTAAATAAATGGGTATAACGACATTTATTATCAAAAAAATAGATCATTATTGACATTATTACTATTGTTATTAAAAAAAATGATTAACATTAATATTAATAAAAAATGTATGTTTCATTTACTTCTATACTTAAGTCACCTCTCCTGATCCCAATTAACGATGGTAGCTGAGGTATGTAACAAAAAAGTCATATATTTTATTTATGTTAGTGAGTAAATAGTATCCGTATGATGTCGTTGTGGATAACCATGGGAAAGATACAGCAGACTCACCATTGCATTGACAATGGACTGAATGTTGTTATATTCTTAAAAGACAGTTACCGGAATGGTTGTCAGAATGAGAGGCGAGATGTTTACAGTAAAGAAAAGGTTAAGAGGCGTGTTTGAATATAGCTAAAGACCAGCCGCTTAGGATTCCCAGCATTCTGTCTTGACTGGGTGCCGGACATACAAACAGAGGATAAGCAACAGTCACGTTTATCCAAAGCTAATCCGTTAGAACAGCCTTCGGTACCGTAAGCAATGCTTAAAATTTACAACACTTCACCATTACTTGACTAAAATACTGCACTAACTGTAATCTTCTCTCGAGGAAAAGAAAAACTTTATAAATTCAATGGAATCAAATCCGCTTTATTTCATTAAAAAAAAGAATATTGACAAAAATATAAATTGAATAGTAACTGATTTTAATAAAGGAAAAGTCAAAACAATGGTAAAACACTTAGGCTTTTCATCCATTTATTTCGTGAAAATATTAAAATTAAACAAATAGAATTGTTAAAAGCAGAATAATTAACATTCTTATTTTTTATCAAACAAATACTTGATTAAAAGTTGCCAAGGAAACGAACATTCATTATTCAGTCTGATGTCATCCATTGTTCTCACTACTTATCGGCACAGAACAATTACAATAGAATAAGTCTAAAAAGCGTCTAAATATATGAAATGAGAATAATGTTGCCTAGCGTGTTTAAAATTAATCTAAAAAATTAAATAAGATAATACTTTCAAGACAATCACGATTGATGAAGTTAATAAATAGGTAAGTAAGTGACACCATGTGCCACTGGTGGCCATAGTAATGCCACTCACAAACATAGTAAACCAGAAGTGTTAAATGTGAACCGTCTGGAAGGCAAGCCACAACTGAGTGCTTGATACTTATTATATAAAAGAGTTAGCCAGCACTGTTCACCTTCTAAGTCTATAACTTCATCTCCTACTGACGGCGGAGTTTGAAATATCTTAGTGAGTATTTGTTGTTTCTTATGGTGTTTAGGAATTCACTTTGTGAATTTAAATGAAGGACAATCACAACAATAATACATGATAACACGGAATAAAAAAAAATCTGGAGTGGCCTACACTCTACTTTACTATAAGTAACTCAATGTCAAATTTTTTGAGTATATAAAACATAACGTATCATTTAAGCATAACATAAATATCTAAATCGGATATAATTATTAGCATTGCATTCGTGAGGTAGTACAGATAGTGATTGAAGGACATATCAATTTATAAGCTTATTTTTGTACATCACAAATAATTTATTAATTGCAAATAATTTCATTAGTATAACTACAGCAGTAATAACATTTTTGAGAAACCAAAGTGAACTTTCTTGATACGAAATATTATCCTACAAGAGAACATGGCTATTGTTCAAATAGCCAGTAGGTTTCTTACATCGTTTACTTGACATCCTTCTACATTGAAAATTAATGTAAAATTTTCAAATTTGAATCAGTAAAATACCCTTTTTTTCTCTGAAAAACTTCTTAAACAGTTGTTGAAAATGTTGTTTTAAGGTGATTTGTTAATTAAAGATGTACGATAATAACAGTTATTAATCTCTAAACGAAAGATTTATATTCTGAATTATCTTTTACATTTTTGGTTTTTAACAGAATTATTATACTGGGAATTTTATGGCTTCTTAGTATTTAATAAGATCATTTTCCTTCCCCTTTGTCAAATAACATATATACGAATTTTTTTTTAAAAGGTGTTATCATTTTCCTGCACAATATTATTCCTCTTACATCTCATATAAGTCAATAATATATTTTCATTTTTCCATTAGTAACATCAATTTTATCTCAGTGGATTCGCTCAAAAAATTTCTAAGTCAATGTAAACAATGTAAAAAAATACAAAAAATTCGACAAGTATAGCAGGTGATCTCTTAGTCTAGGATAAACAAAGAGTTTTTATATCGTTATTGCTCTTTCCCGTAATTGAAACTTCATGATTTTTTTTTTATGAATTGCTAATTTTTTGTTCCATTTTTGGTCAAATTTTCATTATTTTTTAACGAGCCGTTCAGCGTCAAAAAAACATTTTCTGAAAACACAAATCGTACTGTAACGCCCCTTTAGCGAATGTAATTTTACAAAAAAATATCTCAACTCATTCTCCATATAATGTTCTATTTGTAGGCATAGTTTCATTCTTGTCCGTCGAACAGTATGGCTTGTATCGCTCTCAAAAGGTTTGAGATTGAATTATAAGTCAAAATTTTTACATTTTATTGAAAAAAAAATATTTCCTGTTGTTTTAAAATTCTGAATATATTTTTCGTTTGTTACATTTGAAACCTGAAAGATAATGTCAAAATTTCAAAACTCTAGGGTTATCAGTTTAGGAGAAATAAATGTTTTAAAAAAAACGGTTTTTGGCAAAAAAAGTGACTTTCCCATCATGCATAATTCTTCCCAAACAATAGGGATCTTCGTCTTTATGAGGCCCATTTTTGTGTAAAATATCAACTTAATCCATCAAAGATTCTGGACCGTAGCGTGGTAACAAGCAATGCTAACACACTCACCCACCCACACACACACAGACATCATCGTAAAAACGTCATAAAACGACTTCTGGTACCTCAAAACATGTAATTCCGTCAAAATCTCGAGATCGAATTTTTTCACGATCACTATACTTTACTTATAGTAAAGTAAAAATAATGCTGGTGTTCTTAAGGTATTATCAATATTCGGTACTGTTAGTTTTCTGTTAGATACATACCTTGAAGCCTAAAGTGACGTTAGCATAGACGTATTGCTTACTGTATTTCCAAAATAAGGGTCATACATTTACACATCTCCAGGTAGCTCATTTGTCAGTCAATCCTATCATAGATAATATGAAAAGATTATTGAATGATTCATTGTGAAAAGAACATTAAAAGTGTGTCATGTCGCGACACAAGAAGGAGGACGACAGGAATTCGAGGAGGAAGTGGTTACTGCCTAGGAAAAGAGTAAATAAATGATTTTGAGGAAGACTCGAGATTGAATGGATGGCATCCTGTGCATACCAGAACACCTCAGGCTCCCCAGAGCTCAATATCCCCCGGTCTAAATTGACGTAAGCAGTTTTATACAACAATAGCTGACTTCGATCTTTGACCCAGCTGAGGGCTGAAGGGTTAAACGCATTTAACATTTAAAAAAACAGTATTTATTACATATCTTATTACAAAAAAAAAGCTGGTAATTACATTTACGTCATAATACAATTATAAACTTCAGTAAAACCAGCTTATATACTTGGAACCGGCCAAGAATAAATATAATTGAGAGAACTAAAAATAAGCCAACTAGGAAATAAACATCATACTATAAGGAGAAAAAAAATAAATATTAATAGAAAAAGTTTATTTTTTCTAATGTTTGTTCCAATGTTTTTTTTCAAACATGACTGTTCCAAACATACACTCCTGTGCAAAATTATCGCACCACTTTAAATTTTTGGATTTTTGTAGATAATTGTTGAACTCTGTTTTACTTTTTATTCAAAAGTGATCATTTTCAATTAATTAAAGCAGTTTTTAGCAATTTTGAGCGTAAAGAACCAATTTGATTTAGAAAAAGTTTGTATCTTTTTAAAAGTAGGTTAACGCGCCATTCGTTAGTAATGCATTGAAGGATGATAGAGACAAATAATGACGTCACCTTGCAACGTGGCCTTAGTATAGTACTTAGTAGGTCCTCCTCTTGAGGAAATGACAACTCGGATCCGCCTGGGAAGGCTTTCGATGAGACTGCCAATCATCTCTTGCTCCACGTTGTCCTATTCTGTCACAGCTGCATGCTCCAACTGGTCAAGTGTCTCTGGAGGGGGCTGACGAGCTCGAATTCTTCTTTTTAACAGGTCCCACACATGTTCAATTGGATTTAGATCTGGACTTCTGGCTGGCCAGTCCATAACATTAACACCCACATCACTTAGGTAGGAGGTAACCTCTTGGCAGGTGTGGGGACGGGCATTGTCCTGCATTAGGATGAATTCCTCTCCGTTGTAAGGGGCGAAAGGTGTCACGTGATCTTCCAGAATGGTATAGATGTACCTATCCGCATCCATAGACCTCCCTCGAAGTGGCACTAACTCCGTGCGAGCAGTAAGACAAATACCGGCCCAGAACATGATAGACCCTCCTCCAAAGGGTACCTGGCGCACCATGTTGCAGTCTGCGTATCTCTCTCCAGGCCTCCTCCATACTCTTCCCCTACCATCAGGCCTACGAAGACATGTTCTAACCTCGTCCGTGAATAGAACTTTGGCCCAGTCGTCCACAGTCCAATCAGCGTGTTCCCGTGCAAACCGAAGCCGTGCAACACGGTGCTGCCTGGTGAGAAGGGGGGTCTTTTTGGGCCGACGAGCATCTAAGTTTGCTTCGCGTAGTCGTCTTCTCACCGTAGATGAAGAGATTGTCAAATTTCTAACATTTTGGATTAGAGCACTCAGCTCTTGACCTGTTACATCCCTTCTTCTCAATGCATTTTGGCTCAGGAAACGGTCATCGACTTCCGAAGTAAGACGAGGTCGACCCTGACGTGGTCTCCTGGTGTGACTTCCAGTCTCCCTGAAGCGAGTGATCAGTCTCCCGACTGTTGAATGGCTGACCCCCAGCACTTGAGCCACTTGCCTCTGGCTGTAGCCTTCTTCTAACAGAGTCTGAGCCCGGACACACTGTGGAACATTTAGAAACCAACCTCTGTCCATTATTAACTTTTAAAAGTTAAAATTAATTTGAAGAATAAGATATTACAGCGCTGTGGACACTAGGAAGTCAACACAAGATTGAAAACAGTGCTAAAGGTTAGGCAGTCAATAGACGAGATTCAACATTTGGACTTCTACTAGTTTATGAGGAAACCCTGGCGAGGGAACATGGATAATGTAAACAACCTTTGGACATTTCTTTACTACAGTAACTATGCTCCCAGTTCGATATTATTAATAAAATCTCCAATTTTTAAAGTGGTGCGATAATTTTGCACAGGAGGTATAAACAAAATTATAAAAACAGCTACTATGTGGTATTCACATATGAATGGGAAATTAAAGATAGTCTTTACATAATGTTATATAAATTGAGAAAAAAATTATTAAATCAATCAATGTTTAAATAGATGCACTTTTATAATAGCATTCAAGTAGATTTGTTAGTCGATTTGTCCGCAAAATTTTGTTTCAATCCTAGAACAGCATTAAACCTATACCCAGGGGCGTTTAAAACAATTAATATACTTAAATTAAGGTTTTTAGGTTTAACTATAGAATAAAGCACAAACCTATAAAGCATTATCAGATCTTAAACGAGAAAATATTGGTATATGTCATTTACAGGAAAATGTTAAAATCTGTTTTGACATATTTAAAAATATATTTTTTAAAATAAATGGGAACCACCAATTGGACACTTTCTTTTGATTTTTGAGCTTTTAAAAAAAACTTTAGTTGATGTGAGAAAAAACTGGTGCAAAGAAATGTAGAAGGGAATACATTTGTAATTCATTATGTGTTTTCAGTTTTCCTCTCAAGTCATATGGTTTTAAAATATATTAATTTTGTAGCAATATTTTATATATTCTATCGATTTATAATTTGTATGAATTTTTACTTAGGCATAATGTAAAAAGTCATTCACACAGAAATTTGACATGATAAATGACATTTTGATTTGTTCGAAGCGTACACCTTGAGTGTATAACCCATTAAGCGATCGAAAAACTTCAAAATGATGGTGAATTTCAAAACCCAATCAATTTCCAAACAAAAAACCTTTTTGTTAAAATCTAACAACGCGTTTTAATCACACAGTGTTCTTCTTCAGGTTTACATCAGCACTACTGAGAGTGTTGTGGTAACAGGGACCTAGGAAGGACTACTTTCTTCAGGTTTACATCTTAAATGTTGCCATAACACCTTCAATAGTGCAGATATAAACCTAAAGGAAAACACTAAGTGTTTGAAATGCGTTGTTAGTTTTTAAAATAAAGCTGTTTTGTGTGGAGACGTAATTTTTGAAATTCCCCATCATGAGTAAATACCATACTATAACAGTTTGCACAAGTAATGAATTCAATGTCATGGCTTTTTGTCCATGAACACAGCTTTTTTTTACGTATGAACTCTATTTTTTCTAGTTTTTTTGCTCTAAAACTTCACTATGTAAATTATTAAGAAAATTTGACTCCTCCTATTCAAATATACATAATGTCATTTTTTCATTAGTCGAAACCACTCACAGACAGACATATAGCACATATGCTGTCTATATTTGAAAATTTTGCAATCGGAGACATAATTCTGTATTCCCTACAAAAGAAAGTTATACATGCAGGAATATGTACCGTTTTTCTTAAATAACGTACCCCTATTTCTTAAAAAAACTAAAACCTATTGACTCAGTTGTGTAATCCGTAATTGTGAGGTATTTACTCACGCAGGGGGGTCTCCACAAAAAAGAAGTTTTTTCTTTATTCAAACTACGCGTTTCGAACACTTCATGTTCATCATCAGGTAACAACAACAATACAAATTAAAAATTAAAAGTTACAAAAATAAAAGTGGATTCGATGCAATAATTCATTTTTCGTTATTGTATTTAATAAAGGTTTATTTTTTGTAATATTGAATTTTTCATTTCTATTGCAGATGTTACCAGTTGATGAACGCAAGTTGTTTGAAACGTGTAGTTGAAATAAACAAAATTCTTTTATGTGGAGACTTTGAATTATTGTTTTAGTACCAGTATAAAACCTACTGGTGTGAGTAACTGCTTGAACTTGAACATCCTGTTGCCCTTGTCAATTGTATGAGGAGATGGCTAACCTATATGAGTTCAATGGACAGCAGCTAACCAAGAAGAAAAGAGGCTGAGTAAGTAACTGCACAACTTTATAGAAAAATGTAAAATTATTTTCAACGGAAAAGATGTTTAAACAATCTCATCACTTTAGGCTTACTCCTCATGTGTTATTCAAGAGGACAAATTGTGTCTCATTTATTATTTGGCACTCATTTTTATAGCAGTGCTACATTACGCTTCACCCAAAGGCACATTTTGTCACCTATCCAAATAATAAATGCACCCAATATTGCTTATCTTGGATGATCTGACGGGAACTGGTATATTAACATGGCTGTATATATTCTCATTCACCTTCAATCAAAAAAATAATATTTAATGAAATGATTATTGAAATGACTTAACAATATTGTTACAACACTTAGTTAAATATCTGAATAATTTTATTTATCGTAGGAATAGATTGTAGGCAAATCTGAAGCCATATTTTCAGTCTTACAACAGGCAGGGCAAGAATGTAAAACAAGTTAGACTCGACAGAATTTAAGATAATATGCATGCAGTGTTGTCACGAAGTGACCAATGGATATAATAGGACAGAGATCGGCAACCTATGACTCGCAAACTTCATCTAATCGTTCAGTGATTCCATCTAGTTCAGACAAGAATCCTAGGTGTAATGTCTTAAATAATTTCATGAAAGGGAATATGGGATATATGCATATACTGATATTTCACAATAAACACGAGAAATAAATATTAATGTCTAAAGACAGTAAGAAACATTCAACCAAAACAACCATCAGTATCTGTTGGACTATAACGAAAACCACCTCATTTGGTTGAAAGACTTCAGTGATTTTTCTGATTTTGTACTATGGTTTAGATGGTGATATAATGACATATGGGCGAAGGAATTTGTCTCTATACTAATGTTTCTAATATGAATTATAAGCTCTAATAAGACTATAATTGGTCAACTATAAAGTGTCATTACGATTGGGGTCATTCACATATTGAATACTAATTTTTTTATCCCGAGGTTTACATGTGAGTAGCCATCCTCAGTTCTAGTCAACAAAACTAACTTTAACCATGAAAATCGACTCAACAGAGGGGATCCTCATGGAGCTTAACCTGAATAAGTATCAATCTGATTGCACAGACATCAACATACCATGCATTCCAAATCAATCATTTACTGGTAAATATCACAATAACAATGTACAAAGAAATTCGCAATGGAAACGAAAGGACGATCTAAACTGGACATATAAAAGT
The DNA here is from genome assembly GCA_026182355.1 of Hermatobates lingyangjiaoensis. Taxonomy (NCBI): domain Eukaryota; kingdom Metazoa; phylum Arthropoda; class Insecta; order Hemiptera; family Hermatobatidae; genus Hermatobates; species Hermatobates lingyangjiaoensis. The sequence continues at coordinate 642,142 of JAPFBL010000077.1, read as the reverse complement.
TTAAAATCAAAGAAGGGTAACACACAGAGTAATGTAACACCCGTACTAATTTAAATTTTCGGAAAATTCTTCAATGTCTTTCTGAAAGAGGAACACCTTGAACACATTTTTCCATCTGTATTTTCTCCTAAACATGGACTTTACAAAAATTTGATTAAGTTAGTACGTTTCTTTAGCCTGTGTGTTACACTTCTTCGATTTTAAACGTGTAATATTGAAAGACAACTTCATATAATCACTATGCTCCAAAATGTTTACTTTTTCTTAACCACGAATGCAGATTTCAAACTTTAATATACAATGGCCTTACATGCACATGAATCTCTTTAAAATACAATGGCCTTACATGCACATGAATCTCTTTAAAACAGCTTATCAATGAAAATATCTTACATTAATTAAAGCTTCTAAAGATGTACGTACAACAAAAGCTCCATGATACACGAGACCTTTCGAACAAATAAACCACCTAAATTAGGAACTAAATCAACAGAACAGGGCCCAAAATAAACTTGCTACCCAAATTAAGTTTCACGCTTAATTTGACTTAAAGACCTTGCTTGGCAAAGGCAGCGTAAGTAACTTTTAGTTGCATACTAAGCCCGCCAACTTTGACACTATCTGGCTCTATTCGACACGGAGAGTGTCTCTCGCTTCATACATCCCATATAACTTTGTATCAAGATGACAAACTGAAAATTCATCTTCATTTAAAAGAAAAAAAGTTAATATGTTGTAGAATATGGCATTTATTTCAAAAATATTTGGCATAATAAAAGTAAACATGATTTGTAGGACTAATATAAATTCACTAACTAATTATAAAGTACATCTAAGATATATGCTATTAGGATGTATCCAAACAAAGTTTCTTGCAATTGCCATGTATTTACAGTGTTTTCGCATTTCAATTCAACAGATTTGCATCACACTCTCACAAACATATATACGATTACTCAGTCAGTTTCTATCTCTATCACACCCGTACTTTAGACCATATACAAACAGGCACAGTTATTCTCTCTCTCTCTCTCTCTCTCTCTCTCTCTCTCTCTCTCTCTTCCCCATACACACATCACACACACACACACACACACACACACACACACACACACATATGCGCTATACCACACAAACACGCACAGAGAGATAACATTCACTGGCGCACTCTCACAATCCTGTATCTCCCTCACACACTCAGATACCATAAAACATAATACATGCACACGCACTCTCTCTCTCTCTCTCTTCTCTCTCTCTTATACTCATACATCATACAACATAAACTACCATAAATACATAGGTCACGACACATTTACTTACTCTCTCTCACTCACTTTCATCTCATACTAACACACTATACAACACACACCATGCCAAGGAACACATTCAAGGAAACAACACTCCCACGTTTACCCAATCTCTCACGTACACACAATATATAGCATACAAACTATCATACACATACAGTCCACACACTCATACACTCACTCTCTCTGTCTATCTCTCTCTTACACACACATTCAAACACACACATATACACATCACCATTTTCTCTTACATAAAAATGCACAGAAACAGGCAACCAAATAAATATAATTCATCCAATGAAGTAATTTGTAGATGTTCTATGTTATATAGTCTTATAATGCAATAAAACAAACAGAAAAGTAAATTCACATATAAATATTTTTTTTTGTTTATGAATCTACTATAAACTATCACGTCAATTTCTTTCATAGGGAGATAGAACGAAAAACGGAAGTGAAAAACAAATTAATTGATCAGTAATTAGTTTAATTAAGGTCAAATGGATAACATAAACTCTAACAGCTTGGTATTTTCTAGACCTTGATATTTTTTTTACTTCCTTAAACATGATAATTTTTGTATGCACGTTCGATGAAGCATTCCACCGGTTATCATAATAAGTCATATATGGAGTTAGAATGGCCTTTTTCGCAGTTGTTTCACATATCCCTAGAGAAGTTTCGCCACTGTTTAAAAGATTCATGACAGAAGAGCCCACTGAGGTGTCAATAACGTTCAATCGCTTATGATACGATTTAAGAAGCTGATTTTGCTTAGTCTAAAAAGACTAATACAGTCTAACCTACTTTCATTACAGCAGAAGGTGTTTATTTCTTCGTCAGCTTACCGGTAGCAGAATCTTCCCATAGCATCTCCCAAGACTACATTCTACGCCAGTGTGTCCATTGTTTCACTGTTGTGTAAGGGATTAAGAGTCACACTGTTTCTTTATTTGCAGATTGGGAACTGGTTTTTTTTTCTTTATTGATAGGCTAAGACGGCTCTCTTATTCTATGTACTAACGTGGCGTTACGCATGCAGAGTCTATCCCTTATAGATCATAACATGATTTTCTGTCAATGATGATTCAAAGAGAACTTTAAATCTATAATAATTTATCCTTTTGATGATTCTAAGAGAACCTTAAATCTATAATAATTCATCCTTTTGATGATTCTAAGAGAACTTTTAATCTATAATAATTCATTTTTTTGATGATTCTAAGAGAACTTTCAATCTATAATGATTCATCCTTTTGATGATTCTAAGAGAACTTTCAATCTATAATGATTCATCTTTTTAATGATTCTAAGAGAACTTTCAATCTATAATGATTCATCCTTTTGATGATTCTAAGAGAACTTTCAATCTATTATAATTCATCTTTTTAATGATTCTAAGAGAACTTTCAATCTATAATGATTCATCCTTTTGATGATTCTAAGAGAACTTTCAATCTATTATAATTCATCTTTTTGATGATTCTAAGAGAACATTCAATCAATAATAATTCACCTTTTTAATGATTCTAAGAGAACTTTCAATCAACAATAATTCATTTTTGGATGATTCTAAGAGAACTTTCAATCTATAATAATTCATTTTTTTGATGATTCTAAGAGAACTTTCAATCTATAATAATTCATCATTTTGATGATTCTAAGAGAACATTCAATCAATAATAATTCATCTTTTTGATGATTCTAACAGAACTTTCAATCTTTAATGATTCCTGCCTCAGCTGTTAGATTTGTTATTCAAGCACACATGAGCTAAGCTGTCAACTGTTATTCAATAGCCTTTTTTGTTACGGCCTTCTAATGCTACGACATAGAGTTATGTGGAAAATACCACATAGGAAGAGGTTACACAATAAACATTACTAAAGCAGATCTGTCATCATCATTTTCCTATCTTCTATATATTTTTCATACATCTTATACACAACAGTTGCAGCATTTGTCCTTCTTTATAATCAAGTTTCTTTTAAGGGTTTATTAATAGACCCCATTACCATATATGAGATGCGATCAAAAAGTAAGGACACTTTTTGAATTTCACGCGCTATGTACAGTCTAATTTCAATTTTTTTTCTCTTCGTGCATTCGCCACAATATATGTTCACTGTTTTGACTATATACTATGTATTTGATTTACCTTTTTTTTTTTGCTCTTGAAAATAATAGGGCAGAGAGTTTTATTATTTTTGCATAAAAAATATTATTATGTTGCTCAAAACCTCTTGAAATATTGACAGTGGGGTACGGTGAGACAGCTTGAGAAAAAAAAGTTAAAACTGATATAAGTTATTCCACAGGTATTTTTTTTAACAGGAAAAAATCGCCAAGCACGCAAATACGAGGCTAACCTTTATGCCTCTCAAAGAAAACAACACATACTATATCGTATAGTAATAGTATATCGTATAAAACTGTAAACGTATGACCATGACGAGTGTACCAACACAACAAACAGAAAAATTGAAATTATCGTGTACAGAGCACGCAAAATTTAAAAAGTGCCCTTACTTATTGATCACACCTCGCATGTTGTAAAATTATATGAATAAGGAAAAAATATACATGTATATCTTATAAATTGTTTTATAAGTATATAACAGTATATTTATAACAATATACTGTTACCTGGTTATAAGTAACCTGGTTCATGTAATTTAAGAAAATATAACATTATGTAGTTTACTTCTAAAATCATAGAAGGATAATTCATTGCAACTGAACAGGATGTATGAATTATACATACATGACAGTACTATGCATAAAGGAAGATATGCAGTCTCACTGATCATTGGTTGTGCAACCAGTTATTATGCAGTACTTTCAGATTATTATGTTGACCGTGTGTATCTTCAATAATGATATCATGCAAAGGATTTTTTTAATATTTTTAATTTTAATAAATATTGTCAAAACAAAAAAAAAGTTTATTACTGTGAAAGCTGCTGATATAGCTAACGTTACATACGAAATGAGAGCTTTATATGAATGGGTTTTTATACCTATATTTAATCAAACCTATACTGAATTAAATAGTTAACTATTACATTAAACCTTTTTTGAAATACGAATAACATTAGAGAAATTCTGAAAGCCCACAGTCGATCATTTATCTCTATGACTTTATCTAAGATTTCAAAATATTAAAAAAAACTTTTAAACTTTTTAAACAAAGATACATTGAAAAGATATGTTATTTCTTTGCCTATGCAGTCTTAGAATGTATAGAGTCTTGCGATATATCTATAACACTCCAGGAGTTTCTTTTTGTTAAAACAAACAAACACCGCACCTGCGTTTTGTTAAATATATTAATAGGTTTAACATTGGCGTTTACCGCTTTGTTTTACTGGCTGAAAGATCCTGACCATAATGAAAGTTCACATTTTGCTTTAAACCTGATTAGTAGGTATACTACGCATAAATTTATAATAAATCATATTAATGAACTAATATTTGACTCCAATGACTACAAAAATAAAGTAATGTTTTACTTCATAATCAAACTGTCAAACATGAAAAGTAAATGGAAATAAAAGTCAGGTTACAGTGGTAACAGAAATTTACAATGGTATAGTTAACAAATGTTTATCGTAAAGCGTTAGTCTCTCTTTTAGAATTTTGAAGTAGGATATAATTAGACGGTCTGGAATGACTCAGTGCTAGTGGTAGCTAACTGGTACAGATGGTGAAGCTCCTCTTTCAGCCAGGTATTATTTAAATATGTAGTGACTTTTGTCGTCTTCCCTATATTTTTTTCTTCTAATCTGTTCAACCTTTTTCTACAGTGTTTTACTCAAGGGCTGAAAGTAACTCTCAGGAATAATTGGTCGAGGAACATTAGATATTTAATGTCCCTTATCAAATTATTATGGAGTTGCTGTCCACCTGTGGTAAAACACGAAGAATATAACAATAGATTAAAAAAATAAACTGCATAATTGCTACATACAGTAATAGCTGACAAAAAAGAACGAACAGAGCACATGATAGATCAATATAGGACACAAAAACCCCGATAAAACAATACCTCTGAACCTTTTCGAACTGAAGCCAACGAAACAAATATGTGTGGACGTTGGGAAGTAATTAATGGAGATGTATAGACGGGAATGAGATTGTAGTACTCGTTAAAACGTTATCTCGTTCAAAAATTATGCAGAACTGGACTTTTGATGGACTTAACAATGATATTAATTTACTGCTACGTCAGGACAGGTCAATGAAATAATACATACTGGGGGTAAAGCGATAATTCAACGTCTCGACACAAAAATGTTTTTTTATTTAAACTAGGCGTTTCGAACACTTCATGTTCATCATCAGGTAATATCTAATAGAAGCAGTAGAGGACAGGCTACTGTCGCAATGGGATTCTTGTGAGACTAGTTCCACTGCGACAGCCACCTGTTCTCCACTGCTCCTATTGGATATGGTACCTGATGATGAGCACGAAATGTTTGAAACGCGTAGTTTACATAAAAACTTTTGTGTAGAGGCATTGAATTATCATTTTATCCCTCGTATGAGTAAATACCACACAACTATGAATTACACAATAAATGAAACATAAATTACAATCAGCTTTAGAATAAGGATCATTCTAAATAGGTATAGTTCCTAGTTCCTAGTTCCTAGGTATAGTTCCTTACTAAGAGTATTATAAACTGGACTTTAGAAAAATTTAGTGTCGTCGATATAGAATAAGCAGACAGTGAATAAAATGTGTGGCAATTCACAAATGAGTCTCACTTTCTGATTCTACAAGGCACTGAAGTGGAAAGCCATATGTGTTAGCGACGGGCACAAACAATCTATAGATCTGGAAGGGCTTTTTGATATATTCACTACATCATCATGAATATAATAGAGTTGTCCACGGATTTTAAATGGTAAGAGATTACTGATAAGATAAGAGGTCACACATAACTAAAATATGTGTTAATTCACAAATGAGTCTCACTTCCTGATTCTATAAAGCACCGAAGCCGAAAGTGTTATATGGGTTGAGGGAACAAACAAAGATCTATGGATCTGGAAAAGTTGCAAGGAATATTCATAACACTATTTAATAATGAATAAAATGTGGGTCGTCGACGATTTTTAAATGATAAGAGATTAATTTGAAGTAAGGGGCGACCCGAAGAGCTTGCAAGGACTGTTAGAACGAACACTTCCCTGTGAAGGCAATCGGCTGCACACCGGCACTTTCGCTTTTCATTCAGCCAACTGACTTGTGCAACAGCCAGCTTTCATTCAGTTCTAGATCAGCCAAGCAATGCCTTTACCCAACGTCTTCACTCAAACACGTAATAACAAAACAAAATGCCCCTCCTCTCACGTTCACTTAGGAAGCCAACTCTAGAAGCAATTCGCTTGCCACGTGTTACACTTAAGCATAGTCCTGCTGCCCTTCACACTACAGTATATACACATCTACTTTGAAAACAAAAAATACACACTAATTACAACAAAACACCAGTATTCATTTACACTATTTCAACCCTTTAACAATCGTCTCCAGGAAAGAAAGTAACACTATGAAAAAAAAAAGGTCTTATATATTCGTCTAATAGTATACATATCTCAATGTCAACTTGCTTAATTTTCACTTTTTCTACTACCCATATTATTATACATTTATTTACTTGCATTCTTTTTCTCACTTCTTACATTGATATTTTATAAAATGTGGTCATTAGGATTGATTCTTGCCTACCATATCCTCTGTGACCGGGTGCTTGTACGGCAATATTGTTGGTCTCCAACCGCCTCTGTAACAGTGCGCTTGGTTTCCTCTCTTATCTCTCCTGAAGACGGTTCAAACCAAAAATTAGAGACTGTAAGTGTGTTCTTTTGATTTCTCTATGTTTCTTTTTCTATATTGAACTATATTTGTCCGTTTTGGATCGTATTTCTAACGAATATATATATATAATTTCCGTTTTGAAAACTTTGAGAAACTGCATTGAACTGTGAAGGTTCTGGTCGTTTGGCAATGGCCGATATTCAACCATTGGTATTAATATATTTTTTTTCATTAATAAAATAATTCTTTTTTTTTAATATTGGAAAAATGTATTGACCCATAGGAAACATCGTCCATTTCACAATTCATTTCCTAATCTATTGGTTAGTATGTAGGTAACCTACCGAGAACATTCCTTTCCATTGGATGGATATGTGGAGAAAAGGCTGATGTTTACCTGTTGAGAGAACATATATTAACCTAGGATGCTTATTTCAAAGTTGTTTGGTTAAATCTGATGAAATAATGAAATGAATTAATTAACCATAATAATACTAATGCTTGTTTTATACATCTCTTCAAAATCAGACATTATGTACGATTTCCCCCAAAAAAAGTAGTTGGTTTATGCGTTAAACATGCAAGGGCAACTAATCAGCTGTAAGGGTTAATTAGTGGAGATTTTTATAGGGGTTGCAAAAGGATAAGACGAGGGTAGGGCCAGGCCCTAGAGAGCTCTCCCAAGGGACTTGAGAACAAGCCTGCTCGAGCAAAATTACACAACTGTTACACCAAAAAGGAAAAAAATTGAAAAAACAAATGACCATGCTTTTTAAAACCTCACATAATTAGTATTCCCTTGCTGATTCTCAACGCAAATGTATTAATTTTGATGCACTTTAGGAGAAATATCTGGCAGTAATATATGTAGCGTTTAATTTTGTTGTAGTTCTTTTTTGATGGAATAATAAAGGTAAATTACTAATTTACGGTTTTCTTGTATAGAGTAAACACTTCTTACTACAGTATATAGACTAAGGTTTATGCCCACGGTCGTTTTGTGGATACTCGTTTTCCTGGGTCAGGGCTGAAACAAGATTAGTATCATCGGAAAAGAAATATTTGCACAATCCATTTCGTAATCAGGTTGGTTACTATGCAGGCAGCCTACTAAGAATATAATTGCATCCCACATGGTAACCACCAAACTTGCAGCAAGTTTAGTTGGGTGTCCTATATTGGGCCAAGGATAACATCTGTCACGAATCCAGTATTAACGATAACGGAGCGCATGGGTTGGTTTATGCCTCCGGGTACCGATAACGTTTTATACTCACTGGGGTGATAATTCAAATCACAAGTCTGTTTGTAATTTCTACATGAGCTGTTGCTCAGGTGGCCTATAATAAGCCTTCTGCATTGATGAAGTGTGAGATAGATTGATATCCTAATCGTTGACATGCATCGTTGCAGATAGGCACACTGTGTCAGAGGGTCTATCTCACATAAGTGGGAGACCCATGATCTCATTTGGCGCCCATAATTCCTCACTACTATTCAGCCTTGTCGTGACTCACCTTAATAAAAATAGTAAAAGAACAGAGGATTCCCGGGGTAATGAGCAAGCGCCTTGACAGAGCAATGGTTGAGAATAAATAATAGAGTTGGCTTTATTGGGACGTAACGAGTGGGCAATCGATTGGGCTGCAATGAGGTGTTTGGCGGAGTACGTGTGCAGCGGGTAATCGACAGGTAGGTGCGGAACACGGTCATTAGGCCCAATTACAGGACGCCTCGGCCATGGCTAGACCGTGTCCCACAAACCCTATTGACAGCTGTACTCCGTAAGCACAGCAAACTACCACGGTCTTCGCTTGCTTTTTATACCCAAAAGGATCCACACTGTCTCCCTCAACATAGACGCAAAGACCGACCATAACACATTGTATCCATAACACCTGCAATCCATTGCTACCATTCATTCAACAAATAATGAAACTAAATTAATGCTACCTTCAAATATCGTACATTTTAATAATACAGTAGAACTCCATACTACGAGATTAATTCGTTCCCACACCGAGCTAGTATTGCGATTACTTGTATTATGAAGGCATTTGAAATTAATATGAAGAAAAATAATCCATTCAATTACCAAAATTGTAAGTTTATTTTTTTAACAGAAAAGGTGCAGTTAAAAAAAAATAAACACTGTTGTACTTGTATGAATGTAAAATGCAAGATTGTAAAATGTAATGCAAGATGTAAAATGCATATGATTAGTAAACATGCAAGAAAGAAATAATCATGTTTTATTAATCATGATCTATAATCATGAACTTAATCATGATGGCATTTCTCATGCTGTCTAGGAGTGAGAACAATGGTCGCTCGTAATACAAATTTTAACTCGTCGTACAAGGGAAAAATTTTTACGAATGATAAAGAGAATTGCTCTCACAATGAGTAACTCGTAACAAGGTTCTACGGTATACTGCTTTTGCGTTAGCTAAACTATTATTATAGATTATAGGGTGACTAATATCACCTCATACTCAATATATGTAATAAGTACCAAATATATCAAATAGCTATTTCAAATGACCTGAAAGAATATTAATGTAGTTTGTAGATTCAGATAATTTGAGCAATTTACCTTCAATGTTACTCTCAGTAAACCGACTATCAAAAGTAATAAACATTGATTTAGTCTAACCTGGATACTACATTTTTTTTAAGCATAATACAAAAAAAAAACTGGAATGATGAACCCCACAAGGTCTACATTTACCTAATTACAAACAATAGGGAGAATATTTGGGTAGCCCTAGTAGTGCCAGGGTACCACTGTCAATACTTTAGCTATTTATTATATTTGCAACAATATATCTTTCTCAGATCCTCACTTTCTCTATCTCTTTCTCTCACTCGTTTATCACTCTTTCACAATCTATCTTTTCATAGTTTAATCAACTGCATCTGATTAAATAATAAGGTGATACTTTGAAATAAAAACATATAATTAAGACATATAATTAAAGTTACAACTAGAGATTAAAACCAAAAAAAAAGAGGGCTAACGCTCACGATTCTCGTTAGCCTATAGCCGAAATGATCGACTATCGTGAGTGTTAGACCTCTTTTTTTGTGTTCTCTAGTTGTAACTTTAATTACAGAATAATGTGTATATTTTACTGTTATTTGTTTAATATCATTATTAATGCAAGTAAAAATCCTTCAAAAGTTCGTTTATGAATATAAGAGAAATTTTTTAATCTATTGACCCAGAATATCTATTTCTGTGTGTATCACATCCCAGTTATATTAAAATATAAAAATCTTTATATTTATATAAACATTAACGCATAGGAAAGGACAGAAAAAGTCACTACAAAACTCACTTCGATATTTCGAAATCCGTTGTCATGAGGAAGAAGTGGAAAATGCTCTCGTTGAAAAGTAAACTCAAATTATATATATATATATATATCAGCCTTTCACATCGCGATTCACATCTATTCCTGACAACGAGGACATCGAAATATAGTACTGAGTTCAGTGATTCCTTTTCTATGTGTTCTTTTGAAAATTCTAGTTTATATATATATATATATATAATATATATATATATATATATATATATAAATATATATATATATATATATAAGATTTCACATAAACACGTAAGACAACAATCAATGATTAAACCACAATAAGAATGGGAAAACAAGACTAAGATCTTTCAACCGTAACAAGCGGTCTTCGTCAGAGTCAAAAACCCTGACTCTGACGAAGACCGCTTGTTACGGTTGAAAGATCTTAGTCTTGTTTTCCCATTCTTATTGTGGTTTTAATCATTTATATATATATATATATATATATATATATGATCAAACCACAATATGAAAGAAAAAAAAAGACTAAGATCTTTCAACCGTAACAAGTGGTCTTCGATAGAGTTCAAAAACCCTTATTTTCCCATTTCATATTGTGGTGTGATCATTGTTTGTTCTCTCACGTATTTATGTGGAATTTTGTATATATATACGCTCGCACATACAAACACGTAGACGTTCACTGGTAACAGATTACTGATTTTAATTGCAGTGATTTAAACAAATTAACGATAAAAAAACCTGGTAAGTGACTATAGCTGCAACATAATAGTCCTTTGTTTTATTTCGCTGTTCTCTTGCAATTAACCAAAATTCACGACTTTTTTATCTTACAAAATTACTATTAATGACACATGAAATAGAAATTCAAGATTTTTCGATCAACTACGAAAGCGTGAAATAATCAGTATTTTTTTAGATAAAAAGTACGACACAAAGCATTTTTATGCTACTATTGCCTTTTTATGAACGTAAAAAGGGTACTTCTCCAAATCAGGGACTACATCTAGTAGTTTATTTTCATTAACAGCTGTCGAACGGCGCTGCTTGAAAAGTGTTTACAAAATATCAGGTGCACACGCATTCAGCCACATTATACCAGTAATCTGCAAAAAGTAGTCGAATTCTGGTTGCTTTAAAATATGTAAATTGTTCAAAACTTACATGATTACTGTACTTTAAATGCATTGCTGTTAGACATATCAAATACTGATTCAGAATATATCAATATAGGTACTTTCATCAACTATTGAATTGTTTATGATAATAATTTGCGTTGAACAAATGTAAAGCATAAATGAAAATTTTAATGAAAAAATTACTTTTCCCATTAGACTATGGAAGCAGAGTGAGTAATCATTCAATCATAAATTATTCTCACTCAGTTGATAATTGAAACAATAGCCTACAGTAATCACATTTGTCAATAGAATACCTGGGTAAAAACAAATATATATTTATATATATGTTTATAAATACTATATTATATATTGTATTCTATAATATATATTATATATTGACATTTAACGTAGAAAGCAATGAAATATATAAATTTATTCATCAATAAAGAGTAAAAGAATCAACAAGTTTTCAAACACAAAAACAATTTAATTAAACGACGTGTTTAAAGTCCAACAATTAGTGTTCATCATCCGGTTACATCTACAGTACAAACAAAATATGTATAAATACATTGAAATTGAATAAAAGGAAATTGAATATTTAAACTAATATATACTATATTTTAGTTATTTTTATTCTATTCATTCAAATTTTTTTTACATATTCTGTTTGCACTGTAGATGTAAACTCATAATGAATTCTAAGTGTTTGAAGTGTGTGATTTGATTGAATCACTTTTTCTGAACGGAATCTTAGTGTTTCTTTTCTTCTCTTATCATGAGTAAATACGAAATACGACTTAATAGAAGCTTCCTTAGCTCGTAAATTCATTAATGTTTCAAAAGAGAAAAATCAACTTAAACCAACTCTACAAAAGATTATTAACCAAATAGAAATTCTGCTTTATATATAAATAAAAACGACAGATAAAAACACAGAAGACAACACTTTTCTCTATAATTATTTAAAAAAAAACAATCAGTCATTTCGGTTAAAATTTAGAATAACATATTTAGTAGTGTTGTTTGTTATTTCATACTGCTTAAAAAGATTTGTATGCAGTCTTGAATTTAAGAGATGAACACTGTTAAATATTGTAAGGTTATATTTTTGGCCGTTGAATAGTACGGAAAAAGGAAATAACATTTGTAGGTAGGAAAATAAAATCTGTTGATGTAAGAAGTCACGGTTTTTGTGGAAAAAAAAACCAGAAAAACGAAACAAAACCAGGGATCCTCTGGTTGGCAAGGGCCGTTAAGAACATATAGTGACAAGGCGAAATCCTTCTCTTTCCATCAGAAGGATTTATTTCCTCGGCAATGTTGGTGAGAAAGGGAAGAAGAAATCTCAGATCGATCGTGACCTATCCGATGTTCCGTTCTTCTCTCACCTTAAAATCCGACACTGGCAAACCGTCTGGCATTATTGACGAAACAATTTTCTGGCGAGATATAGCTGAGTCACGATTCGCAAAGCCTTTATGAGGAGGGGTTTTTATGAGAATTTAATGCTTTGCGGACCACAGTAACAAATAGTATTTCTACTGACACTCCTTTTGAAAACATGACTAAATGATGAGACTTTGCTGATTCAAGTCATGTCGGGGAGCAGTCAAACAACACTTTATCATCTTTTGAAAAGGATTTTCTAAATATATATAAACAGAGTTAGTGCACCATAAAATATTTTCATATTTCGGAGTAAAGAAGTATTATGTCAACATCACACCAACAGTCCTCAGCAAGAAGTTGAGTGTGTTTTCTGCACTGGCTTGATTTTCTTTGGTAACGATTCATCTATACTAAAACCAAATTTTTGTGAAATGTTAGTGCTCTTTTAGTAACATGCAGTGATTAGAGGTATGTTAGTATTTACTGATATTGTAAAGAAAGTGTTCAAAGACACTCCTATCAGTGCACGTCACGACATATGGAGACTTACATATGTCGTAACGACGTATATGAAGTTTTCATATGTGACATATTCTATGAAGTATAATATGTCGTATATGACATATATGAAGATATTTTTCTTCATATGGAATTCTTCAATATAATATATATATATATATATATATATATATATATATATATATATACCAATTAAATGAAACGATTCCACGAACTAAATAAACTATATTGAAACAATGAACACTCAGAAATGAAACAGAAACTCACTACTATATTTCGATGTCCTCGTCATCAGGAAGATAGAGACGAGTCGCTCCGCAGGCAGACAACGACTTAGCGAGGAGTTTCTATCTTCCTGATGACGAGGACATCGAAATATAGTAGTGAGTTTCTGTTTCATTTCTGAGTGTTCTTTGTGTCAATATAGTTTATATATATATGTATTGTCACGACATATATGAAGATTTTTTGGTTCAATACTCGGAGTTCTAAATGTTCACCTTAGATATTGGGCTAAGACTGAAAGTGTGGCACCATTGTTATCTGGTACCCATTTTAGTCATGGACAGCCAAGCTAACCAGCTGATTCTACTTCAGGGGTCCTAAATATTACCTTAGCAAGTATACTGGAGGAAAGATACTTTTTTCAGGCTCCGGACCGACAGTTTCACCCACTTTCTGAGAAATAAGTGTACAAGATTTTTGGTCTAACACGTAAAAAGTCTGTCATCAAACACCGATTCAAACCTGCGATTCTAAATATTATAGGTAAGCACTACCTTTTAGATTGGACTTGACCCAGGTGATATTTATGGATAGTCCAGTGTTTAGACACATGCCATACATTAAAGTAATGACACTGATACATGTTAGAAGCATGTTAATTTTTGACAACATATGTTTACTGCACTGTCAGTATTTATGCTTAGTTACATGTATTAGTGGTATACCAGTAATTAGCGAAATGTAATTGGCTGTTTGGTGAGAAACCCATTTTGAATGGCATGACCGTGTATAGTTTTCTTATATTATATACATAATACATATAGTAATTACAGTCTTTAATAAAATGATAATGATGCTTAGTGTCATCTTGCTTCTGGTCTCATATTGTGTTCAGTGATAACCAGTGATTGCTCACATGTATATATTAATTAGTGTCATCTTGTTATTATAATTAGTGATAGACCAGTGATTGCTGGCATGATAATGCTGATTAGTGTCATCTCGCGTCTGGCCTCATATTCTGTTCAGTGATAGGCCAGTGATTGCTGACATGTTTATATTAACATATATATATATATATATTATAATTAAAATAAGCAGTAACACATAAACTGAAACACAACAAAGACTTATTTTTCAATATTTCGACCGTAATGGCTCGAAATATTGAAAAGTGAGTCTTTGTTGTGTTTCAGTTTATGTCACTGCTTATTTTAATTGTTATCTGTCCTGCCGGACCGTTTTTCGTTTATCATGATATAATATATATATATATATATATATATATATATATATATTGTTATTGTATTCAGTGAAAGCCTAGTACTTAGTGATATGAGAAAATGGATTTGGTACTTTAAATAGTATTTATTTGTAATAAATACTAAGTACCAAAGTACTTAGATTCACCTTGCATATATATATATATATCTACAATGTTGTGTTTAATGATAGGTCAGAGTTAGTAATATGGTGGTATTTGTTTAGTTTCATACCAGTATTAATGACCCTTTAATCTTTGATTTGCATGATTAATAGCAATATTGACGCTTGTTCTGTTAAGCACTCTTCAATAATGTTTCACTTACCAGAAATATTTCAAATACTAAATATAACTAAATCTTTCTTATTATTCTTAGGAGTTTACTGGCAAATTTCTTATCATATTCCTAAATGTAATGCCGTTCTAACAAAATTTAATCAAGAAAAAAACAAAATAAAGAATGAAATTTTAAAACATCTAGATTATAACATTAAATGACATACATTAAACAATCACATAAAACAACATACGTTATTTTAAACTGGAACAGAAAACTCATGAAAAGTTAATTTCTTGTTCCATTAAGCTTTTATTTGAAAGGGTTCATAATTGTTATTTTATTACATCATTAGATTAAGCGATTACTCGATTTCCTTTAAAAATCTCAATGGCTAAAGGGAATGAAAAAGTAAATAAATTCTAGAATGGTGTCAGGTTTTATTATTCTAGTTACTGAATCGTCCACTTGAGATTCTAACAGCAGTGGGCGGACACATGTTATTGTTCGTATAAAAATACGATTCATTTTTCTCTTGTGTTTTACTTGTGAAGGTTTTATGTTTTTCTACTGGAGAAAACGGTTCAAATTACCATACTCTGGGTATGCAAACATTCATTTTTCGTTGTCCTATAACGAAAAAAAGCTAAATGGTTCATCTACAAAACAAATAAAATCATTTAATAACGGTGTCATAGTAATGGGAAACTAAAAGAGAATCTATTTCTAGAAAATTTATGAAAAAGAACACTCGTTTCGAAAACGTAGAATTCTTCTTCAAGATACAACTAAATATCGAAAAATCAATGAAGATGTGTGATAGACAACTCAGCTAGAAATCCCAATTTGGCTGTCCACGATCTCTCGTCTTTGCGATAACCAGATTTGAGGGAGAAAACAAAATATTCCAAAAATTTTGGTTTTTAATACAAAAACTGAATGGTTACGTGTTTCTTTTATTTTCCCACCTTTGGATTTATATGGTTATGGAATGAAGTTTGCAAGGAAATACTGTATACTTCCAAAATACATATTCCTTTTCTTTACTTTTATCTCAAACTCTAATATGTTTTGGGCACTGGCAGTCTCAAATTAACATTTCTCAATAACTCATCTGACCGATAATAAGTTTATATTTCCGTCGGACTTCTCTATGATCAAGCTTGGACTTTCGCAAACTAACAGTCTACTATTAGTCACCCCACCAATAATCGAGTAAACACATTTATTCACTTTGTTACATTTAGTTAAATTTGTATTAGTTATATTAGTTATATTCATCACTAGTTTTTCATTTCTCAATTCATTTTATCCCATAGCAGTCGAGTGCTGTCGATGCCAGTATCAGATCCCTTTCAAACTGCTTACAAATATTTCTGTACACATCAGTATACGTCGTTATTAGGGCTACTACTGCTGATTGTGTTAGTAGATTTATACTATTACTGCCAATACTGCTCACGTATTAATACAATAAGGTCGGATATATTACTACATTATCATCTAATGAATTACTGCTAATATTCGTAATATTACTGATAATACTGCTCATGTATCTATACATTAAGAGCCAATGTATTACCAGATTATTAGCTCATGAATTACTGCTAATACTGCTCACGTATTAATATATTAAGAGCCTACATGACTTAGAACATATTATATTACAAAGAGCTTATTACATTAGATTGCAAATACCTTCCAATTTGTAAATTAGTACCATTACTGCTAATACTGCTCACGTACTAATATAATAAGGTCGGATATATTACTACAATATCAGCTAATGAATTACTGCTAATATTCGTAATATTACTGATAATACTGCTCATGTGTCCATACATTAAGAGCCAATGTATTACCAGATTATTAGCTGATGAATAACTGCTAATATCAGGTAGTACATTCATTTTCCTTCTGAATCGGTTGATTTTCTGGTCGTTTTTTTTTTCGCTTTGGCTCTTAGGTCTCTGATATCATATGATGATCAATTGAAACTGAAAATGATAGAATTACAAACAGTATTCTAAGCCGTGGGAGTGGCAACATCACTAGCTAATATAGAAAAAAAAAAAAAGAAAAAAAAAGGGAACAAGAATATTGCAAGAAGGGAAATTCTAATGGGAATAAGATAAGGGCTTGGAAGTTAGAGTAATGAGGTCCATTAAGACAGTCCAGTGAGGTCATCAGATTCCACTCAGCCTCTTGTCATTTCGCCGACTTCCCAAGCTTCGCACAATACTTTCACTACAATATCATAAAACGCTTCCTCTAAACACACGTCACTCTACACTTACACTCTAATCACTTGCATTACAAATGTATTCTTTCAATATATCTCGATATATATTAGAATACAGTTACGACATTTCTTGAAACACTTGTAGTGCAAATTTTTCAAAAAAATATCAAAAGATAAAACTAATAATATTCAACTCACCAAAATTTGTCGTTTAAAACATTGATATTTTCGGGTATCCGTCTTCAGGAGAAAAGAGAAAGCGATACCAAGCACGTTGTAGACGCAACGACAAGTAACCGTTACTATATAACAAGATTTCACATTAACACATGAAATAGCAATATATATATATATATATATATATAATATATATATATATATATATATATATATATCAGCTCAAAAACGAAGAAAAGCAACACACAGAGAAAGAGATACACTTACAAACTCAAATTTTGAGTATATATATATATATATGTATATATTTGTCCGTTTGGACCGTCTGTTTTCAATTCAAAGTATATATATATATATATAAAGATTTCACATACATTCGTCAGTTGGGTTTTTGACTCTGAAGAAGGCCGCTTGTTACGCTTGAAAGATCTTAGTCTTGTTTCCCATTTTTATATTGTGGTTGGATCATTGATATATATATATATATATATATATATATATATATATACTGGAATTTTCAAAAGAACACACAGAAAAGAAATCACTGAACTCACTACTATATTTCGATGTCCTCGTCGTCAGGAATAGATGAGAAAAAGCTCCAAAGGCTGATAACGACTGGATAACTATATATTTATATATCAGCTCAATAACGAAGAAAAGCAACACACAGAGAAAGAGACACATTTCCAAAGCGTCCAGTTTAGATCGTTTTTTTCGAATTTTGAGTAATTATATATATATATATATATATATATATATATATATATAAATGTAAGATGTTAAAAGAAAAATGAAAGAATGTGAGATAAGTGTTTGCGTTTAAACTAAAAAGAAAATTAAGGGTATAATTAATGCTGTCATTATTAATAGTTAAAGTAATTAAAAAAACCAACAAAAATGATTTATTTGAATGTGTTCAATGAATTTGAGATTAAGATTAAGTTTAAGTTTGACCCATTCGCTTTAATTATTACTCTAAAGTATCTTCTTTTTTTAGGTTTAATTCAGTTAATTATCATTTACCCCTTAGGAAGAATAAAAGTGAATTTGTTTTAGAAAACATATACCATTAGTTACGTGAAGTGATGTGTAAAGGTTAGTTGTTTCTTAGCACAAAATATATTTCACTAGAGAGTTTAACGAGCAAGGTAACTAATTAAATTAAAGCTTCATATATATATATCTGAAAGTGTTTAGAAATTTGTAAAGCTTTCCCGGAGATCTTGCCAGTAAAACCATCTCTTTTAGTAGAGGGGATTACAGCTTAGCTAATAATTAACAGTTAAGGTCCGAAAAAGGAGTCCGCTTTAACTAACAACTATCGACCAGCTAACAACTTTAACGAAAATTATCTCCAACAGGATGTTCTGTTTTTAGGCTTATATAATACACTAGACCTCCTGTGACCCCTTGGGGTCACTCAGGGTTGAGAAATTATAGCAACAGTTAATAAAATATATCCACCGAATGTGAATGACAGAAATAAATGTTATTACTATTTTTTGTAATTAAGTCTTGAAAAGAATTACTTCTTACATGACCCAAGCCCGCGATATACTCGTAGCATTAACATGATTCCAACTACACAAAAGTAAATATACTTAATAAAACAAAAGATAATTTAAAAGTACACGATTCATTTATTTTATCGAATATTTTTTTTCAGGAGTTGGATAGTTTTCTAAGCTGTAATCAAACTTTCAATGACATAGTTTCTGTTTTATTTGAAATATTTTTTTATTGTTAGCGTGCTTGCCAGGAAACATGTAGTTAGCTGGTTTGCCACCCTCCTTCGAAGTTGTACCTTCACCTTGTCTAGAGCACGACAAATCAAAAGTACATTGTTCTTTTATTTTTGAAAGGTAAGTAGGTTATCATAGTCATTTGACAGACAAGTTGATTGACGACCAACAACCAACCAATGCTCATATATTCATTGACTATAGAGCGCGTCATAATTACCACTTCCAGACTCCGTGTCCACCAGTGCTGTGGAGTCGGAGTCGGGCATATTTTCCACCTGGAGGAATCGGAGTTGGAAAAAATCGGCTCTTCAGGATTTGAAAATGGAATCCATAGATAGTTACATCACCCGACTTACTACCAATTTTAAAAAAATAATTACTTATAAAATATAAAAATAATTTATATAAAAATAATTTTTACATAAAATTACTTTTAAATAATTTTAAAATAAATTTTATAAAACCGACCTATAAAAATAATTTTTAATTATTGTAACAGATTAATGGAAAGAAGAATGTATAGGCATTATGATGAAGTGGTTTTTGATTACGGACATAATTGCGTGTTAATATTTTACTTATATTAATTTGATAATTTGTATATCAGATTTTGGAAGCATACTGTAGTCCCTTTGGTGCAGATGGTAGTAGCGCGCTGAACCCCCAATGACAAGGACGTGGGTCCAATTTCCACGAAATTTCTAATATTTTATTTAGTTTAGAGCATGTTCAAATATTTAAACTAAAACATCAGAGAATTATAAGAGTAAATAGATGGATAGGTTTTATTTCAGTCTATTTGGTTAAAAAATTTCCAAGTTAATATAAACAATGTAAATAAATGTGAACAAATCCAACAAGTGTAGCAAGCAGGTGATCCATT
Organism: Hermatobates lingyangjiaoensis; assembly: GCA_026182355.1. Lineage (NCBI taxonomy): Eukaryota > Metazoa > Arthropoda > Insecta > Hemiptera > Hermatobatidae > Hermatobates > Hermatobates lingyangjiaoensis. The sequence goes on along the minus strand of JAPFBL010000077.1, from coordinate 621,822 downwards.
AGTCCAGGCTAAATATTGAGTTATTATAGTTTTATTGTACTTTACGGCAATTGAAAGTTCACGAATTTTTTTATAAATTGCTAATTATTATAATTATTATTACAAAGTACTAATTCTTATTATTAGCCACCTGTCATCTGTTTTTATTAATAAAAAGATGAGCTGGAGTCGGTAGTGGAGTCGGAGTCGGCTGTTACAAAATAGAGGAGTCGGAGTCGGAGTCGGCCATAATAGGTCCGACTCCACACCCCTGGTGTCCACTATCGCTGAATTATATTTACATGATAAATGGAAAATCAGTAAAAACTGTAAAACTGTAGATTATTTAGAAAAAAAATCTGTGTCGTATTTACTGTAATCTGGCGTAGAGTCACTAGGTCTTGAATAGATCCTTTGTATTATTATTCAATTTCAGGATAAATGATCTTTGGTGAGGTAAAGGTCTATTAGGTTTAGACCACTTTAGAAAGACTGACATATAGATTCTTTTTTATTCTTTAAACCGATCTCTTAGCGAGTGATAACGTCAGGCGTTTACCGGCTCTTTGTCCTAAATTTTTCCTAACTCAAGTGTATTTAGAGTAGGGATATTTAACGAGTAACTGACATCGTACAGGCTCAGGACTGTTGGTTTAACGTCCTCTCCGAGAGACGACGTATTCAGATTTATTCACCTCCCGCGTGAATAAATCGAAGGTAAGCTGGGGATCGAACCCCGGACTACCGGCCCTGAGGTGAGTACGTTAACAACCGAGCTAAAAAAGTCCCCTGACTATAGTTTAGTCAGTTATATACCTTCATTGTAAATATGTAATTCAACTGATGTAACTATTTATTATCCTCTATGCCAGATCACGTTGAATGTCTACATTTCTGATGATTAAAGGTGCTTGGCTATAAGGAAGCACATTCATTTAATTGATAAGCAAGCTTGGTACCAGTAATGCAAAGTGTAGTCATTTATTGTTGTGATGGGATTTTTAAATTACAACCAAGTGTAAGGAAACTTATTAATGATCCCTGCTCTATCTGAGGTTTATAATAGAAAATTTAATAATCTCGGAGTAAACTCAACCCGTTGATGTTGTTCAAACAGTCTTCCAGGCTGAGTGAAATTACATCATGGAGACAGCTACCCTAATTATCTTTGCTTGTATAACCCTTAATAGAAATTATAATGTCAAAATAGAATTCATTTCAAAATGTTGTATATTTACAAGATTAGATTTTCTTCAGCATTTCTAATATTAAAACATTATAATATTGAAGATCAAGACTTGATAGAAAAATATATTAATACATTTGGAACACTGTATGTCGGAATGGTAGAAACAGTGCATAAAAGAAACATACAATACATTCATTTAGAATAAAACTTTACTAATGGATTAAGGATATTACTCAAGCAGAAGTAGAATATCAGGCTAAGATTCAATGAATTGACAAAGTAACTTTAAGTGGAGATAAACTTTAACCCTCATGTGAATCGATAAGACAGACAAGTTAGCTTTAAGAAGTCTGTGTTGATCTTTCGGCGTCCAAAGTAGAATAACCTTTCATTCCTGCTTAGATTGGAACTCAATGCTGCCTCACTGAACTTGAATATTAATTTCAAGATAATCATTCGGCAAAAGTTATGGATGTGAAAGTTTGTAATAGTACGACTCAAACTAACTATGATGAAAGTAGCTTGTCAGCGATGTAGAATTTAGTGACCAAGTTTATCATGACTAGATTAGTCATCAGACTATAACTGTTCTGTTTAAACAGATATTGGTCATAATTTCACTTTTCTGAAGCCGACTTAAGCACTGTCTGATCACGATCTCATTCACTGGCTTATCCACTACGGCTGTTTCCCTCTGCTCTGCTAATTCTAATATCATTCACTTTCACTTTATCACTACCTCAAGATATCAGTCTAGCCTCGTCTACTTCCTCGCTCTCAAATCTTCTTGAAGTCTTCATCATTCACTTACATCCTTTCTTTTCTCCTCTCCTCCGATAGTCCATTCTTGTTTATTTCATACTTTGCCATCAGTCTATATCTGTATACATCAATATCAAGCTCGCTCTCTCTACTTGACTGGTTCTTCTCTCTATATATATGTTTCATGCTTCATCTAACACACCCACTCCCTTTCCCGAAACTCAATGTCTATCTCCCACCAATACTACAGCCTCTGCCCCCTCTCTTCCGTCAATCATGCTTTTCGTATAACTCTGTCTTTATTCTCACTTTGGTGTTTCTTAAGTCTATAACTCTCTTACTTTTCTTTTCTCTTTCTCTTACCTCTATTTAAGCCCCTCCTTCTTTACATCTGTAGTACTCTGTCTTGTTTTACAGGCTATACTGCTTTCTTTTCTCTTGCTTTTTCTCCATTTCGTCACCTTCTATCAGCCAATATCTTCTATCTATTTCATCTTCTATTTTTCTCTATTTAGCCCAATCCTCTCTTTCTACGCCCTCTCTTACTTCCTATTCTTTGTTATCTTCTATCTAACTTCATTTTTCCTCTCTCACTGCTGCATCATTGTTTTATTTCCATCTACCACTACCTCTTTCTTTCTAACTCTTTTCTTCTTTACCTTTTCTTATCTTTAACCAGTCTATCTCTCTACCTTCTTTCCTTTATTCTATCCTCCCTTTCGTTATGACACATATTCTGTATGACACTCTCCCGGAAGCCTAATGAACTTTGAACGACTCCTGAGCCACAACCTATATTATACTTTCAGTGAATATTGTCCAAATATAACAAGAAATTCAAAGAAATAAATCTGACATAGCTACAGCCTTTTGACGGTTGACAGTAAGGAAGCTTTCAAGCTAGTGGAGTAGAGAAGAAACTATGAGGAATGATACGTTGATATCCCAATGACGTGCATATTATATATCCCTTGCAATCATTCATGTCCATAGGTCTGTCTTATTAGTAAATTATGTTTCACTTCCTTAGAAGTGTATTTTTCTTTGTTTTTTTGTGTATTAGTATAACCAGGAGTCTATTGAAACAAATATTGCAATCTTAACTTATGAGAATATTCAAAATTCCCAATTCTAAAATCGAACAAGCACAACATTCAAGCTAAGATGGTTTTAAGTAGTTACTACTAAATATTATAATCGCTTCCGTTGTGCTAAACAACCTTCAAGAATCCTATTAATTATCAAACTAAACTACAGTGCATAGTTGTCAGTAATACTGATTTAGTTATCCAGGTATAAATTAATAACTTTAGATTTCAAGCCGACGTTTCGCCCCAAATTGTTTGACATTCTCAAGGCCTAATATATTAACTATTCAATAAGATGTTTTATTCAATACTGTTATAAAAAATGCACCACTGTTATACACATACGAAGTCAGCCGGTAGATTTACGTCACAATTTCCAGACGGTAGATATCACTGTTTATTTTGAATTATCATAATTTCCACTGAATTATGGAATTAATATTTCTTAAATAAATGCGTTTCAGTGAATGAATTAATTGAAAAGATGTTGTTAGCCCTGAATAAACTGTTGGCTTCGTGATAGGACATGAACATATGTTTTGTTCAATTCGTAAGAGAAACAGGTGCCTGGTACAAGAAAGACTGAACAATCTGCAATAACTAACCAGTCACGATTCATAATTCAATGATTTTTAATAAAGGTACAATCAATTTAATGTTGTCATATTAAAGATGGATGATATACATGATTTAGAAGTATTTGGCATAAATTGAAGCAAATTAATATGTAAGGAACCACTAAATAGGTTTTAGATTTTGAGCTAAAGGTCAGATAATATTGGCCTAGGCTGCGGTATTAAGAAGAAGATTTGTAGAGTCAAGGTAGACGCCTGACCCTGCTAAATAGTAATTCGCATCATTATTTGCTTTTTCATCAACTCTTCAATGTTGTGCTGAAGCCTTGAATATCCGCTTCCTTAAATAGTGTTTGCTTATGCAATCCTGTACGTCCTTAAAATAAATCATTAATACAGCCAAAGTCATGTACAGTGTTGGTAATATATCATTTTAAATTGGGATGAATATATTATTTCTTTACCTATAAATAGCGTTTTCTTAACGTGTGCAATTCATTTTTCCAGTGGTTCATTTATATTAGTTGCATTAACAAAAGTGTTATGTGAATACTAGAAACTAACAGTTTAAACTCAGTTACTCATAGATGGGCAGGCTTAACTACCGCCTTACGGTTTAGGGACTATCACAGGATTCATAAGAATTCATTCGCCCCTCTCCGAAGAGGACAGTGCCCGTTACCCCGGGACCAGGGCTTGCAATCATAGTTAATTTGACCCATCAGGGCCTCATTATGGGGAGTCTTTAGCACCATAGTGAACGACTCATATAGGGAGACGGCAAATCTCTCATTGGCTAAACGCCACCTGGTCAGTGTCAATAAGTGCTAGAGAGCCTTTAAGGTCTCTCTATTTGTAAAATGAAGAGCTCCAGAAAGGGATGGGAAAGTGGATGTTACCCTCGTGGACTTTGTAAAGGCGATTTCACCTCATAGTAAGCACCAATGGTCTCAACTAAATCACTGGTCTTCCATCAGCTATGTACTAGAATTAACAACTATATACAAATATACTCCCTCGAGTTAGTATAATATTTCCTTCACAGTAAAACAGAATTACAAAGGCCATAGAGACCCTATAGGTGCCCCATTCTCTGTGACAGTTACCTGTTCAGAAATTCCTCGAGACATTTACCTATACAAGAAAGCAAACATATTACTCCAAAGAATGACACCAGAAAGATCTTTTGTTCCACCTTAGTCAACATTAGCAGATCCTTGCTTTTCAGAATTAATAGAAAACACCTAAAGTAATACTATTATTCGAACAAGTGAAGAACATAATACCAATTATAGCCAGATTACAATCAGTAGATACTCTCACAAGCAGGAGTGAAGTAACAGTTGATAAGTAATTGGTCGAAAACATCCACTGGAAGACATGGAGGGTCTTTACAATAATTTTTTTTTTCATTTATGACGATTGTTCTGTGAGTGAACTTCGCATAATTAATGAATTATTTTTGTGTTTGAGTCTACACAGAAATTGAAAACTGAAGACGGGTGACACAGAGACTAAAGAAACACACTTACTAGCTCGAATTTTCAGATAACCCATCTTCGGGAGAAAAGAAAAGCCGTTCAGTCTTCCACTTTCTTATCTGCTGAAGACAGATTTCCCGAAAATATAAATTAGTGTGTTTCTTTATTCTTCGTGCTATTCATCTTCAATTTTGAACTTGTTTATGTCCAGTTTTCATATTTTTTCCGTTTTTATAGTAAGTCTATATAGAACGATATAAATATATTCCAATAAAAATCATTTTAAAAATTCCTGTACGTTTATTCTGATTAACACAGATATTGTCACGTCTTATTTTATGCTTAGAAAAAAAAAGTGCATTGGGCTATACTGGATGAAAGTTTGGAGGATTCAGTTAAAATTGTCATGACGTATCAAAGCTGATATGTCTACTGTATAAATGAATGCAGGACAATAAAAGGAAGTTTACAGCATTGCAGGGAATATTAATCAGTCGTGTTGTAGCATCAGACTACTCCAGAGTGGTTCAAAACAATTTGAAAGATGCTGTAATTAGTATCAGACTCAATTATTAGTTTATATTAATTAATGAAATAACTGTCTTACCTCGTAAATTAATATAAGAGTTTTTGAACCAGTTTTAGACGCTGTCCACCATCAAACAGAACTGATTTAAATCATTGGAATTGACTGTTGCCGAAATCTATAACACTAAGATTTCATTTCAAATCATTCCGTTATTTTTTTTTTAATTTATAATTTTATTAAAATCAATCTTTTATTATTTTCTTTATTAATACATTTTTCTTTCTTTTTTTATTCGTATGAATCAAACATCAGTTGATTAGATAATTAGTTCATTTATAAAGTCAATTGTAGTTTTACATTAGTACAATATTAATTATCATTTTACCTAGCTGACCTGTTAAACTTTCCCCAACTGTCAGCAAATGTCATGTTACCTTTAGTGGAGCTTATTTTGGTATTTACTTATTAACATAATAGGTAACTCGACAGACGTTGTCCTATAAACATTCAACTCAACCAGGAATAAAAACTAAGATAAAAAATCTCCAGTGGCCTAAACTCAACTTTACTGTAACCAAACATAAACCTTTTAACAACAAAGTTATACTTTGTTTGATTAGTCAAAAACTTGTTCGACAACTATCTATCGTACCATGGAAAGCATCAGAAAATATATGTTTGATTGAGTGTTAAGTTTTTATATTTAACTATTTTATTCTTATAACATATCATCTTAACCTATTTGAAAATAAACTTTTTTTTTTTAATAAACCTATAAATAACATTTTATTTCACTTAAAAAGGTCTATGTCAATATACACAATGTGAATAAATGGTAGCAAATCCGACCAGTACAGGTAGGAGATTCATTATTCCAAAACAAAACGCACATAGATAGTACTATATTAATACATAGGATTATAGGTATTTTATAAAGTCAGCGGCCTTCATAAGAGAGAAAAGAAGAGGGAAGCAGACAGTCCAGTCAAAGTTACTACGAGAGATAAACACGTGGGGGTGCATAACGAAGAACAGATATGTAGAATTGTAAAGTAAGAAATAAATTGATAGTCAAAATTATTGTAAGTAAGTACTTCTATAGTATATGCAAATGCTTTTTACTTACCCCGTGTACATTGCTAGTCCAAAGTCTTGTTAACTACGAAATCTATTTGTCTGGTTTGCTATGATAAATGAAAATGCACTGGTTTATAGATCGAACGTTTAAGTTCTGAAGCAGCTTTTTCAATTTAATATAAGTGCTAAATTAATATTCTTTAAAAGATTATCAACTTTGACTTGATTTGAAATTCTTTAACCAATGTTATGAAATAATTCTACAGACAGCTTGATTAGATCGGTAATAACCTTTTGTGGTGAAACTATGAAAACTTCTAACAAGTCGGTAGGAAGGATGTAGAGTTTTGCTTCACTACTAGTAAACTATTTAGCCACTATAAAAGCAAATCAACTCTAATTTTTTGACTGATTCACACAGTTTTATGTCCTTTCAATCAATCTTTGATATTTTTATAACGATGTCTGGATCTATATAGGTCGGTGGGTGTGTATCCCGAAATTTTTAGTTACCTTATAAATCACACTGAGTGATAGATTTTTCAAAGTTTTCCATATATACTCCTATGATCAAATCACAATATGAACCACAATATGGTGTTTTGATCATTGATTGTTATTTCACGTGTTTATGTGAAATCATGTATTCTCCTTTATGTAGAAATATTCTTCTTGTTTTTAAATAAACATCACGAAAATATAAATTATTGTACTTTATATCAAAACAAAATACTTAAGTTCACTGTACATGAAAAGGCAACGTGTATCTTCTTTATGTAACAACATCATAATAGAAATATATTTAAATTGTGATTCTTGAAAGGGTCAATATTACACTAAAATGGGCACTCATGACTTCTTTATGTTATTTTTAAAAACTTGGAAATAAGTTTGCTATTTTAAGAGCATTTTTTATTGAAATAAGAATAATGATATCCTATGCTTGGTTTATGTCTCAATTTACTTCTTAAATCACATGATTAAAACTGATGATGCTACCTGCTTCTTTTTGTAAGTAAAACAGGGTTCATCCACATACGTTTCAACGGTTCACCGTTCGCTCTTCACAATAAAGCGAATAACACTTTCATCTTAAGCAAAAAATGTATTTAGCACATTAAAATAATTCCATTAATTAAATGTATTGGTAATTATTTTTGATAATACGATTAAATATAGTGTAGTTGCAAGCCTAATCACTAATTAATGTTAATAGAGTTGTTAAGACATTACAAGCTATCTACTTGCTTCAGCTAGTCCAGCATGATATAGCATAAAGAATATGACATACGCGCGGAGACGAGTGAAATATGGATCAGGCAGGAGTTGAGCCGCAAGAACGAGTTATGCTTTCTGGTTTCAGACAGCAAGGCTTTTCCAGTCGACTGCATGAAGCCTGCTACAAACAGGGCCTAGTAAACTCAATATAAAGTATAATAATGGATTTACTTTCTCTATGGAGCCCTTTACATTAAAGGACCTGTTTTAAAAAATATATAAATAGGCCACTTCAAAAAGTAGTAAATTTTGCAATACTAAGACCAAAGATAAATAATATTTTTTAACAACAAAGACAGGTACTATCAGAACTGTTTGAAGACTTACAGTTAAAATTATGAGCAGCAGCAGGTCGAAATTACAAAAACAATTTCAACAGAAAACACTAATGAAATAATGCGACCAAAACTTTACACCTTTTTGACAACTCACTAACTAAAAGAATAATAGCGTTAAATGTTAACAATAATCAAAAATAATGCAACTAGTGACTTTTGACAACTTATAATTACGAAAGCTTTCTAATCAGTAAATATATTCATAAACGTTTCATTATGGCAGATATTTAACGTAACTCATTCGATTTACGATTCTGACAAAAATATTCTTTCCTAGCTTTAATAAATAAAGTGTTTTTAGCTGATCTGCTTCAGTTTGTACATTCCATCCACCTGAACAATCACTCCTTTTAAAACAATTTTAACCAAATAAATTACAATAATGTACAACAGCAAAGCAATAAAACCTACAGTAGCAGTTTCCAACACGTTTTTCTAATTTCATATCCCTTTAATGAATATATCAGATCTTCATTCTCCGGTCTTTTCAAGCTATACATTTTAAATTATATATATATATATATATATATATATATCTCATTAAAGATCTTGCCAACATTAAGTTTAGTATGTTTCCTACATACCTTTTCAAGGTTTCGAATGCTACCTTTCCATCTCTGTGGTACCATATAAATTAACTCACCGATTTTTTTATCTTTCATTGTATTTTTCATATTACATTTCCGACGTTTCGGTCTACGTTGACCATTTTCAAGGATTCTATATACAAGGTTTTTTTAAAACAATTCTAATAAATACTTATTTACAATGACAATTACCTCACTTCTATCAAACATAACTAATAACAAAATATTCTTTTAAAAAACACTACCTTAATAAACATGACAGGTTTGCTACAAAATTCCCTACATGAACATTTACACAACATTATTTAAATCTTAATGAGGTATGTTTAAAAGAAGGTCTGCTCCCAAAGTATACCATATATATATATATATATATATATATATAGGTGATACTGTAAACTGAGTTGCTATGATTACTATCCATTGTCTTTTGCTGGCCGTGAAAGGATTATTAAACAACATGGCTTATGAATTCAAGGGCATCGATTTTCAATGATAGAATGTTATTGAAGTTTGACGTTTTGATCAACCTATAGAATAGGTGACATGATTTATTCTTCTACTTAAAATATTCATCAAAATTGCATGTATATACAATGATTCAGCAACACTGTTACAAGATAGTAACATAAATTAAGCAGAACTATACGCTCACGTTACCTTTACTTGGAGCGCCAAGGAAGAAGGAATGCTCCTACACATATATTACTTATTTAATTTATTATCCACTAATATGCAGCAATAAATTAATAATTAACAAACACAGGATTGACGGGAATAAAAGCTATTGTGACGTCTCATCCGCTCGAATCATTGAAATTCGAATTTTAATCTTTGCAACATAAGGTCGGGATCATTAGGAGATACCTGTGTTTTCTTTGCGCCAACATGGTCTGTGTTTAATCTATTTTAAATTACAGAAGATAAGGGTATTTCATTGTATTCTACCCAGATTTAAATCAAATAAGGTAAGATGAGTAACATTTGAACAGCTTAAATATGTCAATCTGCGCAAGAAAGGTAATCCTTGATAAAGCTACTTATCGACTTACCACACCGTAGCACATAACCTGTCTTCTGTATGGAGGAGAGGCTGCTTGCTGCAGGTAACCATACACAACTGATTTCATGTGACCATGGAAATCTACTACAGTAGGAATATCAACACTCTAACAACCTGAAATACCAATTCTTGGTCGTTTTTTCACACTCCCAAAAGCTATTAAATCCATCTTACTCGAAATACTTCTGGCTGATACTTCAGCTATGACAACTCCACTGAAGACCTTCAAACATTACCTTGTCAACATCGAAATAGCCCATCCAAGAACCAAAATTGTTTTGATACATAAAAAAACACAAAATAAGCCTTACTAAATAAGAAACATTGATAATTAAGTGATACGTTAGATCCAGTAGAAGAGTAACAAACAGTAGTTAGTAGGCCAGAGATAAAAAGCACTCTTCAGACAAGGTTGGAGGGTGGGTTTTTGTGACCCACAACAGATCACTGCTCCTGACTAATGCACTGTCCACAACAAAAACCACCCTTCGTCCTCCAGTTACCTCATATAATTTATACAAGGGTCTCACCCCCCATCCTCCTCACGATTAATCTTTCTTACGAAACCCATTTTAAGCCTTTTTTTACATTCTTAACACATAATTATCAACCACTCAAACAACTATATAAGTTTATATATATATATATATATATATATATTCACTTCATAAACGGAAAGACGATCCAAACTGGTTTACCAGCCGTTGCGTCTACAACGTGCTTGGTTCTCCTTTTCTCTTTTCTCCTGAAGACGGATTACCCGAAAATTTGAGTTTGTATGTGTGTTTCTTTACTTTGTGTGCTACCTATCTTCAATTTTGAACTGATATATATATATATATATATATATATAACTGAAGCCATACCTAAATATTCAGGTCAAAAACAATAGTCATATTTTGAGCCTGTTTAATTAACATCAAGGGCATCCAGAAACCCTTTCAGGTAGCGACTCAGGACGAGATGCCACTCACCCCACAGGATTAACGTCCACCTTTTCTAAAACTTAACGTAAAACAACCCCTTCTACCTTTTCCATGAATATATAACAAACCAGATAATTCAATGTAGATCTTATTTACGTCCTGATGATGTATGTTGATCAACCGGCCATAGGTCGACAAACATGTCGACCATAGGAGATGTACTTTATTGTGTAGACGAAATAACGAGAATGTTATTTTGAAAAATTGAGAAACAAGTTAAGAAACTGTTATCGGCTAAATTTGGTGTCATTTTCGTTTTTTTTTGTAAAAAGTTTTTTTTGTAAAATAAATATTGGCCAAAAGTTTGTGCTCTTCAATAGTTCGGCTCTTCGAATTCAAGTGTCAATTATAGTTTCTCTTGTCTCCACTCCAAAACCATGGCGTGCAAAGTAAAATGGTACAATATATACTGCATATCTTTTACCAACTTCTTTTAGGAACTTAAAAAAAATAGACAGCAAAACCTGTTCCATTATAATGCAATATTATATACATATAAGTGACAGAGTTAAAATCCAAAAAGGAATTAAACAAATACACTCTTCCCCTGATATAATAGGTGTCAAAATATGAAATGGGGTTTTGTTTTAACATTTTGTATATTTTCTCTGCTAGAAACTTGAAAATTTTAAATATCCTTAAAGTTTAATAAATAAAATTCTTTATTACCTTTGTTTGAGTAATAACAGTGCAACTTGACAAATTCCTGAAAATAAAAAAGAATTTATTAAAATCAAATCCAATGTAAAAAACTGCAAAATAATTTTAAAAATAGTTTACAACTATACACCATATAGGAGATTCATCACTCTATCACATTGTTTTTAAAGAGAAAAGACTTTAGACTTTTTTTCCTATTTCATATTGTGAATTGACCATTTATATATATATATATATATATATATATATATATTTATTTATTTATTGATCAATGGTCATATATGAGCCGCTTATTTTGAAAGTGGCATAATTCCATTTATGTTAAAATCGAGATATTTAAGGGTTTGCGTTTTACAAAATTTAAAAATATTGTCATTTTATTTATCAACTAATTTTTGTTATAAAAATTCTTAGTAATTTTAAATAAATTTTGTACAATTTGCTGCAAAAGGTAAAGATAACGTAAAAATGTAATTATTTAAATAGCTAGCTAAATTTTTTTGGAAAATGGAATTAGGCCACTTTCAAAATAAACGGCTCATATATATATAAATTTTTCGATGAAAGTACGATCCGAAATGGACAAATACAGTTCAATGTACATAAAGAAACAGAAAAATTAAAAACACCCACTTACAGTCTCTACTTTTCGGTTGAACCGTCTTCAGGAGATAAGAGAGTGCGCTTGGTTTCCCTCTCTTATCTCTCCGAAAAGTATTTAAAATTTTGAACAAAATTAATGTCAATAAAGAAAGGTTTATGGTACTCAAAAACAATATTTCTATTCAGAAACGAAGTTCAATAGTGTAATTTAGATGGCACCAGTTCCTATAATATAATTGGAAAAAATAGAGCTATGTATGCTTCATGGTAATTTCATGAAATAAATTCAAGGCGAATTCACACATTTGGCAGCCAATACCTAAGTCATGAAATGAGCAAAGAGGTTACATTTTTTTATGAATTCGGTGAATTATTGACGATTTAATGGATTTGGCTTAACGTATACATAAATAAACTATTCATAAAAAAAATAAAATAAATATTTTTTTTAAATAATTAAAAAAAAACATTTTATAATTCTATACAGAATAAAATAGTCCAACGAAAACTAAAACGGTATTACCTTCATTTTGTTGGTTATTTGGCGCATTATGTTAATGAAGGTGATTAGCAGCTCCTCATCAATAATGCCACTTTATTGCGGGTTCTAAATTAGAAAGGTTATTACTGAAGCAAAAGGTAGGCAAAACAACTCAAAACCTATTAATAAATTTATTTTGTATTATCTCTGCAGTTGAGAATCCCGCATTACATCAGTCTATTGCCTCGAACAGGACTAAGAATTTTATAGCACTTTCATATATGGATGGGATATTCAAATCGTTTTTAACCAAAATTTATCTTTAATGATTTTTCTTAAAGGCTATTTTAGAGAATAAATATCTTAAAAATTATTAGATGAGATCTATATTGCCAAATTAACTTATGTTTTTTAGCGGGTACATTAAGATATTTTCCGCGGAGCAACTGTTCCGAAACTAAGTTTTATATGCTAGGGGAATTCATTCACTTACGACTTATTGATGCCCCATCTGGTTCAGTAATACGATGACAAACAAAACCTGCACCCGAAGACCGTTTCATAGTTAAGTCACCTTAGTGCAACAGAAGGTTGATATTCACCACGGTTTGAGATGGGAGGTCATTGATCTTTTTTACACTACTCCAATTACAAATAGGAATGACAAAAACCAACCTATCCAAATGAACCTCCTCGTCCAGAACCTGAATTCCAATTATGAACCTTTCCCAAACGCCAAAAATTTCTATAGAACGTTACTCTTTCTCATTTCATATACCGTTACACTCATGAAGAATGTAGGGTGGTGATTATGAAGTTCCCGGTAAAAGTTCTAACTTTTCACCAACAAGTGGCTGTGATTATTAGGGCATAGAACCACTAGCGGTTCATGAAGTTAACTCAGTGATATACGGATGCTCAATATGGTTTTAGAAGTGTCTCTATTGGTTACTATATCACTCAGACTTAAGAAGACAAAACTCAAGGGCTCCTCCTCTGGGAGGGTTTCCCTTCCGTTGGGAGGCAGACCTCCTGATTCAAAGAGAGCGAGCCAGAGGTCACGTTGATTGCATAGACTGGCTAACAGATGGAAAGCTTTGCAGCCACTAACATTACATGTAGCGAAGGAAAGTTCAGTAGGAACTCTTAAAACATGGGTGGGTAAGCCCATGTAGAAAACATTCATGCTTCTGTATACACCGACGTTGGTATTGAACTCCAATCGGAGAAGGGTAGACTCCAAATGGAGTCTCTGTGTGAAAAGGGGTACCTTCTCGGGAGGTTGAATCCAAAGTAACAAAAGCTAGCTCTGGACATACTCTTACCATATGGTCCATTAGTTGGCTAGTGAACTTCAAAACTGGTACTCACTTGACAGGTCCCTGGTTAATAGGCAACTTCACTTCGGAGGACAATTAAATCTTAATTGAATAATATACTCCTAAAAACTGGAGAACAAGTATGGGTCGACCAGTCGGAATACTCAACATATTTGTCTACCGCTACCTCCTATTCTAGGCTACTAAAATCATCAAACGTCAGCAACTTTCATAAACCGTCAGAGAACAATTCCATTTTCCACGACATTGACTTGAACCAGCACTCGGCCATTTTGCAATCACTCATACGACTATAAGATTCTTTCAAATTAACTTACTATTTGAGAAGACGTGCTACCCTTCCTACTTATAGTAGCATTACAACCGACAAGTATGACGTAAATCATAATGGAAGGCAATAAGTAGCTGGCCGTCAGTCGGTTGACTTTAAAGTGTAGAGGAATTAAATAAGACAGAACGAGTTGGACAATCACGAACAATAAAGACAACAACCTATAGCTTTTTTTTTAAGAATTTCTGAATGATGGGTGGAGGGGGAAACCTTTTATCCCTCCCTGCAAACTCTCAACCACTTCTACTCATGTTCAATTTAATCTTCTTTCATTTTCCCAAAAAAATCTGACGAGCAATTCCTTTACATAAAGCTTTAGAATATGTTTTTTTTTACATTTTATATTATATTGTAGACGAATTGGTATTCTTTTTACGTATTTGTGGCCCTGATGCAATACTAGTATAGGTTATCAGACCATATTAGGATGCTTTAGTTAATGATATTTTCCTCCAGTAATCCTCGAAGTAAAACCTGTTTTGATTTCTTCCCATAAACCATTCAGCCTTTCGACCATTATATGGGACAAAGCAGAGCAGGTCGATGTTTTTTACGTGGCGCCCGATATCACTGAATATAGTTATTTCTTTTAAAGTTTGTTTAATTAGTCATGAAATCTCCCAATGTTTAAGTTTAGCCAATGTCCGGTTCACCAATGTACTTCCTCTTCCTCCTTTTATCCTACTGATAACTATTAAAAAATAATTTCAAATAATACGGTTCACCATTGTATGTTAACTGCTGTTCATTTCTGAAATATACTTCTCCGTTTTTCAGTTTCAGGTATTCCTTAATTCTTCATTTTTTTTTAAAGTTGAAGCATCACAACGTAGACTATTTGATATGTTAAACAGAAAACATCTCTTCTACTTCCCTCCTCGTCAAATCATCTACCATGAGGATATTATATTCAGTATGAAATATCAATCACAGTAAGTGTTTTCTTCTTATGTATGTTGAGTAATTTTTAGTTTTCTATTTATAAAAAAAATACAAAAACTACTTTTCAGTTCACGTAAACCCTCATATAAGGATACTGCTTTTTTTTTAATTAAGATACTAGTTAAAATTGATCACAATTAATGATTAAAATATTTTATTTCTTCACTAATCAATGAAGACTCGATAAAGTTCTCAAACAAAATATATGTTTTATAGTACCATATAATGTACATGGTGATTCATAAAATTGCAAGACATTATTATTCCAGTCTTTACAGTAGATTCTGTAACTCAAGGAGGGTGGTTCACAAAGGATAGTGTTTTGTGTTTGAATTCATCCTGAAACTTCTTTCCACTTTGTGTGGGTAACTTTTCTTCATTTGGATCCGTTCTTTTAAAAGAAATATATCTTTCTCACTTCACCTTATCAGTCCACATACTTCCACTTTCTTGAGATTAATTTCATCTTGGGACTCTGTCAAGGACTGTTACCTCGACAAGATATTTTAATGTTATTTCAGTTGTTCATGTTGTGCTTTATATACTGATTTATTGCACGTGTTTCTCGTGAAATATTTTGATGTGTGTATTCAATCGACAAGGACAGAACATGTTGTATGCGTTGCGTCTGTTTTCTTACATAACGCTCATCGTTATCTAGGTATAGCATCTTTTGCGATATACAAGATAAAACTAGCAGATTCTTGATTGGCACCTGTTTAAACCTTGAGAATGTAACAGTACTTCATTTAACTTTCATGAAATATCTTTGGAGAAACTAACTTCATGTATTGTCACCCATTCACGAGATAACCACGGCAAATGATGCTTAACTTCGGTGATCTAAATAGAACCAGTGAATTCAACATAGCTATGGCAGTTACCCATTGTGTATAATATGATTCTACATATAAAAAACTAACGCAATTCCAAGTCAAATATTAAAAGGGAGTGTTAAAAGAAGGAAAAGTAATTCGACCTGCTGGACTTATTCCAGTATGCGTAGCAGAGCGTCTAAGTCAAGTCGCTTCATTGAACCTAATGAATTAACGGTAGTTAATCACACATTGCCTTTTAATGCCATGGTTTACTTCCTCAGCACTGCAACCAACAAAGCGGAAACAAGTAGAACCTTCCCATGTAGTTAGCATTGAGAATTTTCCGAAAACCAGCATTCGTCATATATGCACGACGAACCTTAAAATACAGAAAGGTAGAAATTTATTTAAGAAGATCTATATTTCAATAAAGCACATATTCTATAACTACAAGACATAAAAGTAATGCCTTGTAGATTCTATAATTATAAAGTAGAAAAATTATTTCCAAACTATTAGGGGTACAATACCAGTTCAAACTACAAAACGTAGAATATGACTTTCCAAATTCAAGGTGTGGAACGACGCTTTTGATACTACGAATTTTGGAACAATATTTTTCAAACTAAAAGCTAAGATAAACTACAAAGTATAAAGCTAAGATTTCGGAACATAAAAAGCTTGTAACATTAAAAAGTTATGACCTTATTGTGGAGGCTAGATATTCATAATGTGAAGATATAAACAGCAGGTCTGTTGACAACACTCCATGCATGGCATGCCAAAGCAAAATAAGTTTAACCTTGTATATTTTTCATTCCGATAGAATTAGAAGAACTCCGATCACATTTTTAGGCGACTAATTTATAACAGTCAACCCAAAGCATATATTAAACCTGAAGAATGTTGCGTTTAGCAGTTCGATGCATACGTTGATAAAGTAGCTAGGAGGTCAGACGAAAGCTAGCTGCATACTCATTTAAAATGCTAAATGGGTTCCCCACCTCACCGCCCTACTAAACCCATAATGAATATTTCCAAAATTAGCCCCCCCCCCCCCCCCCACACACACACAAACCCATGCTGCCAACCCCTCGGTCGACATCAGGGAGCACTTAATTAGAGCTAAACAGTGGAGAGCAAATTACTGAAATGGAGAGTGAACGGATGCTAGGGATGGCATCAAGTTCATTAAAGGCTCAATGGCTGTATAAAGGACAAAGACACCAGTGGACCAGATTAACTACCTTCCAATACTAGCCACCTCCCAGCGAGATGAGTTATTAACATGATGAATGCAACTCACCAGGTAGTCAGTTTGCAATTCATATTTCACAAAAACCTAGAAACACACGGCAACAAACCAACCTTAATTACCAGTCAAAAAAATATATCACTTTGCACGTCAGAAATAAGAAGAAAAATAAGATAACCGGCCAAACCACTCTTTCATTAATTTAACAAATTTACCTGCAAATTACCTTACCTATCCAATAAAACATATATATATATATATATATATATATAAATGAAAAAACAATACATAAAGAACGAAAACACTCACTGGGATCAAAGGACAACAAAAGTTTCACAATAAAGTACAGACAGCACAAAGAAACGAACAGACTTATTGTCTCTAATTTTTGGTTGAAACGTCATCAGGATAGTTGAGATAGGGACACCAAGCTCAACTCTCCTGATGACTGTTTAGCCAAAAATTAGAGAAGGTAAGTGTGTGCGTTTCTTTGTTCTGTGACTGTGGTTTACTGTGAAACTTTTGTTGTCGTTTTGCATAGTTTCCTCTGTTTACAATATATATATATCAAGCGATTATAAGAAAAGAATGTGTAGAAACATCACAAAACACAAACACAACAGAAATATAAACAGAAAATGGAACAAATATAGAAATAATCCCTATACATTCCAAGGTAATGCTAAGCAGTTAATTTATAAAATAAACAAAAAAAAAACAAACGCCGTATACTCATTTTGTGATGTTAATTTAGGTATATTAAATTTTAATGTTAGCATTATAGTTCATAATGAAATTATATTTGATTTGAAAATATTGTAGTCTTATCTTGTTTTTGAGCCCTGAGGATGATGAACAAATGCATTGAAATGTTGGAATAGGAAGGATTATTTCAATTAAAAGTACTATTCTTCAAAAAATTCATTAAATACTGTGTTGGATCAAGAGGTCAAAAACAGAAAAATATATATATATATATATATATATATATATATATTGTAAAAGACGAGCCAATCCCTGTTACGTATTACTTTGGGCACTTCTTATTGGTTGTGGGTGTTTATTCGTTGAACACGTTTCTCCTTAGCACACTCCGTCTGCTCGGCCGCCTCAGCCTTCACTCCGGGAGAGGGCTCGCAGTCCCTACTTAATTTTCCAATACAGTTGGATGAAGGTCTTGGCGTCCTGGCTTGGTCATAGACTAGTAATATTGGTGATAGACTTTATAGGTTTAATGAAGAGACGAGGAAGGAATTCCGGAAACTGGAGAAATTGTGTAAGAAGCAGATACAAGCCAAATATGGGGCGTTATTTAACAATATATATATATATATATATATATATATATATATATATGTTTGTATAAATACCACCAATTATATACTTATTACCAATATATATATATATATATATATACACCAATATATATATACCAATTATATACCACCAATTGTATAATTACCACCGTGAGGCAATGAAACAACTCTCTAACTCATCCTTTTATCAACAGATTTCTTCCAACCCTATTCCTCTTTTCCTCAAGAACTTAGTTTCTCTTCTTAATAACAGTGCTGTGTGTGAGGGCCTTTCTCCCCAGGATATTGACACCCTCATTCCCTCAAATCCCCGATGTCCTGTTTTCTACCTGCTCCCTAAAGTCCACAAGCCCTTCAACATGCCTGACTCCCCTCCCGCCGGTAGACCTATCGTTTCCAGTTATGGCTGCCTTACAGAAAGACTTTCTGCCTTCATTGATCACTTCCTACAGCCTCTAGTTCGGAACCAACCTTCTTTCTGCAAAGACACTTTCCATTTTCTCCAAATTCTTAAAAATCTTTCTCTTCCCTCTACCCTTGATCATCCTCTTCTCATGGTTGCCATGGACGTCACTTCTCTCTATACATCAATCATTCATTCTGAAGGTCTGGACGCTCTGCGATACTTTCTTGATGGCAGAACAGCACCCCTTAATCCTTCCACATCCTTTCTAGTCTCTTTGGCTGATTTCGTGCTACAGCATAATGTCTTTCAGTTTGAGGGTCGTTATTACCTTCAAACCAGAGGCACAGCTATGGGTACGATTATGGCCCCTTCTTACGCTAATCTTTTCATGGCCAAATTAGAGCAGGATTTCCTGGCCACCTGTCAACTTCTTCCACTCCTTTATCTCCGTTTTATTGATGATATTTTCTTCATTTGGCCCCATGGCAAACATAACTTAGAACTTTTCCTACACTCCTTTCAAAATTTCTGCCCCTCCATCACTTTCACTTACGACATCTCCGACAGACTTATCACCTTTCTTGACGTTGACGTTACTTTAGACAATGGACACTTCTTGACTTCCGTACATATAAAACCCACCAACTCCCAACAGTACCTCCATTACAATAGTTGCCATCCATCCCATGTTAAAAAGTCTATACCTCGATCCTTGTCCCTCCGTATTCACAATATCTGCAATAATCTCCAAGACCGCAGACATCACCTTAACCTCTTAAAGGACAAATTTTCTGAACGAAGCTATCCTCGCTCCTTCATTGATAGTCGTGTTTTACCGGCTGACATCTCCCACCAACCCAGACCCAAGAGGGATAGAAGTAACACTTCCTTCTTCCTGACAACCTACTTCCCTGGCGCTTATAAGCTTCGTGCTGTTATTAAGGAGTCTTTTCCGATTCTGTCTACTTCTACTTCTACTTCTTCCATCTTTAATCACCCCCCTTCTATTTCCTACCGTAAACCTGCCAATCTAAAAAGCATTTTCTCTCATATTTCCCCTCAGCCTTCCAATCCTGTTCCTGGAATGAAACAATGTGGACGCCGTGGCTGTCAAACTTGCCTGATTGTAAATCCTAATCCTTCCTTCGATTCCCCTCTCCACCATAGTTCCTACCCGGTTCAGGTCAATTCCTCCTGTACCTCGAGCAACTGTGTTTACCGACTGGATTGCACTCAGTGTGACTCCTTTTACGTTGGCTTAACTTCTAATAAGTTGAGCCTTCGTATGAATGGTCATAGGGCTTCAGTCGGTCAACGCAGTAACTATCCTGTAGCCATCCATGCGAACTCGCATGGACTCAGTTTCAATGACTGTTTCAGGGTTCAGATCCTGAAACAGATCCCCGAATCCAACAATAAAGTTACCCTAAGAGCTTCAGAGGAGGCATACATATGCTTACTTGATGCTCGCTCTTCCCCCGGACTCAACCTCAACCGATAATTTATTTATGATTTATTTATTTATTTATTATTTTTTATTTATTTATTATTTTTTATTTATTTATTTATTATTTTTTATTTTACTTTTTATTTATTATTTTTATTAATTTTAATTTGATTTATCTACTTTTTTATAATTTTTTATAGTTATAATTTTTACTCGTTCCTTTTACGTCTTAATTTGGCTCTTCATTTCCTTCCCTCCCTTCCCCCGCTTGGTGGTAAGTGGTGGGGTACTGGCTGCGGTTTCCGAGTTCAGTACCGCCCTGTCTTCCTGCGGGACTCTTCGCTCTTCGCTCTTCGCACCTCCTGATGACGACGATTGTCGAAATATCGATGTGAGTTATGTCTGTGTCTTTCTGTGTGTTTCCTTCGTTTTTTATTTTATTATATATATATATATAATTATTATATATAATTATATAATTTATTATATATATATATATATATATATGATGTATAGTTTGTGTGTTTTTTTTTCTTTTTTTGTAGTTAGGTTTAGAGTGTATTATTGGATTACTACTATGGAGCTCAAGAATAAATCATTCTGAGAGTTAGTGTTTAATTTGCCTGAAGAGTTATAAACCAAGCTTAGAAAACTGGAGAAATTAAATAAAAAACGAACGAAAATGAAGATCGGCATACTCTTTAATAAAACAATATATATATACACTGTACAGAACCTTTAACATAATTTTAAAAACGTGCATAGAAAACAAAATAAAAAGTTATTGAGCATATTAATGTAAACTCGCCACTAATATGATAAATAAATAAATAGTAGCCTCCATTGTTATCAAATAAAGAACACTTTTATCGTGTTAGGTTATTTATTAAATTTATCTACTTCCTTGGCATGATTCCACCAGAGTAACTCTTTGTTGAATGGCCCCGGACTCTCTAAATGTGCATCATTTTGTACTATCAGTATATCCACAAATATCTTGCCTCCATTTTTAATATTATAATTATGAACTAACAACACTTTCTTCTAATCTAGAGAGGGAGAGGGAGAGAGAGAGAGAGAGAGAAATGTTTTATGAAAACTTGTGAAATATATAGTAGAAAATATTAATAGGGTTGCAGTAAGTATTCTAGTTTCAAATCAACCTTTCAATACCAACTTTTCAGTTTTACTTAAATCCTTTTTGTTAGGCTTACAATATAAAAAAGAATATACTACATCATTCATCATTCACAATATGATATATATTTATATGATTGATTGGTGATATTAA